>JAUIRJ010000018.1:0-200679 GCA_030555515.1 Acutogordius australiensis | reverse complement strand
GTCAGCAAATTGACCTAGCGAAATTATTCGACTACGACATTAGTTTATTCATTAGAGGCTAGGGATATTCAAGCTGAATCGATGAAATTTTGATAAATTTTTGACAAAATAATTTTTGAATATACCATCTATTTGATTGCTCAATCTTTTTTTAAATTCTTGATTAAGTAAAGTTAAATATATTTTTTGAGGCAGCAATTAATGTAAAAAATTACTCAACTGCGACATGAATTTATTCACTTAGACCAGAGTATGTTCAAGCTGAATCGATGAAATTTTGATAGAATTTTTTACAAAATAATTTTTGAATATGCATCCTATTTTAAATTACTCGACTTTTTTTAAAAATTCTTGATTATGTAAAGTTAAATATATTTTTGGAGTCAGCAAATTATTCTAGCGAAATTACTCAACTGCGACATGAATTTATTTGATTGAAGCTGAGGATGTTCAAGCTGAATCGATGAAATTTTGATAAATTTTTGACAAAATAATTTTTGAATATGCATCCTATTTTAAATTACTCTAAGCTTTTTTTTAAAGTGTAGATTATGTAAAGTTAAATATATTTTAGGAGTCAGCAAATTGACCTAGCGAAATTACTCAACTGCGACATGAATTTATTCACTGAGGCTAGAGTATGTTCAAGCTGAATCGGTAATTTTGATAAATTTTTGACAAAATAATTCTTGAATATTCCCCTATTTTTAATTACTCAAGCTTTTTTCAATTGTAATTCTGTAAAAAGTTTAAATATATTTTTGAGTCATGATATTGCTTTTCAGAAATTACTCAACTACAAACATGAATTTGTTCATTAGAGGCTAGAAGGATATTAAATGAATTGATGAAATTTTGATGATGCAGCAAAACTAATTTTTGAATGTAAATCCTATTTTAAATTAATCAAACTTTTTTTTAATTCTTGATTATGTAAAATTCAAATATATTTTTGAGTCAACTTAAATTGACCTAGCGAAATTACTCCAACTGCGACATAGATTATTCATTGACTAGAGATAACAAACCCAATTGATGAAATTTTGAAGTAAATTTTTGATAAATAATTTTTAGAATATTCCTATTTTAAATTACTCCTAATTTTTGAATCTACTTGATTATGTAAAGTTAAATATATTTTTTGAGTCAACAAATTGACCTAACGAGAATTATTCGCTGCGACAATTTATTCATTGAGGCTAGAGGATGTTCAAGCTGAATGATGAAATTTTGATAAATTTTTGACAAAATAATTTTTTGAATACTTACCTATTTTTAAAATTACTCATTTTTTTTTAAATTCTTGATTATGTAAAGTTAAATATATTTTAGGAGTCAGCAAATTGACTTTCAGAAATTACTAAACTGCGACATGAATTTATTCATTGGAGGCTAGAGGATGTTCAAGCTGAATCGGTGAAATTTAAAGTGATAAATTTTTGATAAGAAATATTTGAACTATGCATCTCTATTTTAAGTGCTCAAACGCCTACATTTTTTTGATTTCTTGATTATGTAAAGTTAAATATATTTTAGGAGTCAGCAAATTGACCTAGCGAGAATTACTCAACTGCGACATGATTTATTCGTTGAGGCTAGAGGATATTTCAGCTTCGAATCCGATGAAATTTTGGTAATTTTTTGACAAAATAATTTTTGAATAATGCATCCTATTTAAATTACTCAATCTTTTTTTAAATTCTTGATTATGTAAAGTTAAATATATTTTTAGAGGCAGCAAATTGACCTAGCGAAATTACTCAACTTTGCGACATGAATTTATTCACTGAGGCTAGAAGTATGTTCAAGCTGAATCGATGAAATTTTGATAAATTTTTGACAAAATAATTTTTTGAATATGCATCCTATTTTAAATTACTCAAGCTTTTTTGAAAATTCTTGGAAATATGCCAAAGTTAAAATATATTTTTAGAGTCAACAAATTGACCTAGCGAGTACTCCAACTGCGACGCCGTTATGGAATTGAAGACTAGAGGATGTTCAAGCTGAATCGATGAAATTTGATAAATTTTTGACAAAATAATTTTTGAATATGCATCCTATTTAAATTACTCAAACTTTTTTTAATTCTTGATTATCTTCAAGTTAATATATTTTAGGTCATGGTGACTATTGAATTTACTCTAACTGCGACATGAATTTATTCAATGAGGCTAGAAGAGATATTCTAATCTGAATCGATAAAATTTTGATAGAATTTTTGACAAAATAATTTTTTTGAATATGCATCCTATTTTTAAATTACTCAAACTTTTTTTTAAATTCTTGATTATGTAAAGTTAAATATATTTTTAGGTCATCAGAGCCAATTCTTGAAATTACTCAACTGCGACATATTTATTACTGAAGACTTCAAGTATGTTCAAGCTGAATCGATGAAATTTTGATAAATTTTTGACAAATAATTTTTGAATATGCATCCTATTTAAATTACTCAAGCTTTTTTAAATTCTTGATTAATGTAAAAGTTAAATATATTTTAGAGGCAACAAATTGACCTAGCGAAATTTACTCAACTTTGACATGATAATTTATTCATAGGAGCTGGAAATAATATTTCAGCTGAATCGATAGAAATTTTCAAAAATTTTTGACAAAATAATTTTTAAATATGCATCCTATTTCAAATTACTCAAGCTTTTTTAAATTCTTGATTATGTAAAAGTTAAATATATTTTTGAGTCAACAAATTGACCTTGCGAATTATTCAACCCAAACCCAATTGCATTCATTGAGGCGAGGGAGTCAAGCTGAACGATGGTAAAATTTTGATAAATTTTTGAAAAAGGACTTTTGAATATGGATCTATTTTAAATTGCCTACATCTTTTTTTAAATTCTTGATTGTAAAGTTAAATATATTTTTGGAGTCAGCAAATTATCCTAGTGAAATTACTCAACTGCGACATGAATTTATTCATGAGGCTAGAGGATGTTCAAGCTGAATCGATGAAATGACCAAATTTTGATAAATTTGACAAGAAATAATTTTTGTCTTATCCTTTTAAATTACTCAATCTTTTTTAAATTCTGGTTTTGATGTCTCAAATTTAAATATATATTTTTAGAGGCAGCAAATTGACCTAGCAAAATTTTTCAACATGAACTGATTTATTCACTGAGAACCAGAAATATGTTCAAACTAATCGATAAAAAATTTTGATAAATTTTGACAAAATATTTTGAATATGCATCCTATTTTAGATTACTCAAGCTTTTTTTAAATTCTTGATTATGTAAAGTTAAATATATTTTTGGAGTCAGCAAGGTGACCTAGCGAAATTACTCAACTGCGACATGAATTTATCGGTTGAGGCTGGAGGATGTTCAAGCTGAATCGATGAAATTTTGATAAATTTTTGACAAAATAATTTTTGAATATGCATCCTATTTTAAATTAAAAAAACTTTTTTTTAAATTCTTTGATTAGCGCTAAAGTTAAATATATTTTTAGAGGCAACAAATTGACCCTAGCGAAATTACTCAACTGCGACATGAATTTATTCAATGAGGCTAGAGGATGTTCAAGCTGAATCGATGAAATTTTTATAAATTTTGACAAAATAATTTTTGAATATGCATCCTATTTTAAATTACTCAAACTTTTTTTGAATTCTTGATTATGTAAAGTTAAATATATTTTTGGAGGTCAGCAAATTGACCTAGCGAAATTACTCAACTGCGACATGAATTTATTCACTGAGGCTAGAGTATGTTCAAGCTGAATCGATGAAATTTTGATAAATTTTTGACAAAATAATTTTTGAATATGCATCCTATTTTAAATTACTCAAGCTTTTTTTTAAATTCTTGGGTTTAGGAAGTTAAATATATTTTAGAGGCAGCAAATTGACCTAGCGAAATTACTCAACTGCGACATGAATTTATTCACTGAGGCGAGAGGTCTGTTCACGAACCTGGAAATCGATGAAATTTTGCAAAATTTTTGACAAAATAATTTTTGAATATGCATCCTCATTTTAAATTACTCCCAAGCTTTTTTTAATATCTTGATTATCTAAAGTTAAATATATTTTTGGAGTCCAGCAAATTGACCTAGCGAAATTACTCAACTGTGACATGAACTTGTTCATTGAGGCTAGAGGATGTTCAAGCTGAATCGATGAAATTTTAATAAATTTTTGACAAAATAATTTTTGAATATGCATCCTATTTTAAATTACTCAATCTTTTTTTAAATTCTTGATTATGTAAAGTTAAATTATATTTTTGAGGGCAAATTACTCCTAGCGAAATTACTCAACTGCGACATGAATTTATTGATTGAGGCTAGAGGATGTTCAAGCTAAATCGATGAAATTTTGATAAATTTTTGACAAAATAATTTTTGAATATGCATCCTATTTTAAATTACTCAAGCTTTTTTTTAAATTCTTGATTATGTAAAGTTAAATATATTTTTGGAGTCAGCAAATTGACCTAGCGAAATTACTCAACTGCGACATGAATTTATTGATTGAGGCTAGAGGATGTTCAAGCTAAATCGATGAAATTTTGATAAATTTTTGACAAAATAATTTTTGAATATGCATCCTATTTTAAATTACTCAAGCTTTTTTTTAAATACGATTATGCAGTTGAATATATTTTCAGGAGCAAATTGACTCTAGCGAAATTACTCAACTGTACTTAATTTATTCACTGAGGCTAGAATGTATGTTCAGGCTGAATCGATGAAATTTGATAAATTTTTGACAAAATAATTTTGAATGTGCATCCTATTTTTAATTACTCAAGCTTTTTTTTAAATTCTTGATTATCATGTAGGTTAATAAAATATATTTTTGAGTCAGCAACTTGACCTAGCGAAATTACTCTCACTGCGACATGAATTTATTCATTGAGGCTAGATGTTCAAGCTGAATTGATGAGGAATTTTTCAAAATTTTTGACAAAATAATTTTTGAATATGCATCCTATTTTAAATTAATCAAGCTTTTTTTTAAATTCTTGATTATGTAAAGTTAAATATATTTTTGGAGTCAGCAAATTGACCTAGCGAAATTACTCAACTGCGACATGAATTTATTCATTGAGGCTAGAGGATGTTCAAGCTGAATTGATGAAATTTTGAAATTCTTGACAAAATAATTTTTGAATATGCATCCTATTTTAAATTACTCCTACATTTTTTGGAATTCTTGATTATGTAAAGTTAAATATATTTTTGGAGTCAGCAAATTGACCTAACGAAATTATTTAACTGCGACATGAATTTATTCATTGAGGCTAGAGGATGTTCAAGCTGAATCGATGAAATTTTGATAAATTTTTGACAAAATAATTTTTGAATATGCACCCTATTTTAAATTACTCAAACTTTTTTTTAAATTCTTGATTATGTAAAGTTAAATATATTTTTGGAGTCAGCAAATTGACCTTGCGAAATTACTCAACTGCGACATGAATTTATTCATTGAGGCTAGAGGATGTTCAAGCTGAATCGATGAAATTTTGATAAATTTTTTTGAATATGCATCCTATTTTAAATTACTCCTACATTTTTTGGAATTCTTGATTATGTAAAGTTAAATATATTTTTGGAGTCAGCAAATTGACCTAGCGAAATTACTCAACTGCGACATGAATTTATTCATTGAGGCTAGAGGATGTTCAAGCTGAATCGATGAAATTTTGATAAATTTTTGACAAAATAATTTTTGAATATGCATCCTATTTTAAATTACTCAATCTTTTTTTTAAATTCTTGATTATGTAAAGTTAAATATATTTTTAGAGGCAGCAAATTGACCTAGCGAAATTACTCAACTGCGACATGAATTTATTCACTGAGGCTAGAGTATGTTCAAGCTGAATCGATGAAATTTTGATAAATTTTTGACAAAATAATTTTTGAATATGCATCCTATTTTAAATTACTCAAGCTTTTTTTTAAATTCTTGATTATGTAAAGTTAAATATATTTTTGGAGTCAGCAAATTGACCTAGCGAAATTACTCAACTGCGACATGAATTTATTGATTGAGGCTAGAGGATGTTCAAGCTGAATCGATGAAATTTTGATAAATTTTTGACAAAATAATTTTTGAATATGCATCCTATTTTAAATTACTCAAACTTTTTTTTAAATTCTTGATTATGTAAAGTTAAATATATTTTTGGAGTCAACAAATTGACCTAGCGAATTTACTCAACTGCGACATGAATTTATTCAATGAGGCTAGAGGATGTTCAAGCTGAATCGATAAAATTTTGATAAATTTTTGACAAAATAATTTTTGAATATGCATCCTATTTTAAATTACTCAAACTTTTTTTTAAATTCTTGATTATGTAAAGTTAAATATATTTTTGGAGTCAGCAAATTGACCTAGCGAAATTACTCAACTGCGACATGAATTTATTCATTGAGGCTAGAGGATGTTCAAGCTGAATTGATGAAATTTTGATAAATTTTTGACAAAATAATTTTTGAATATGCATCCTATTTTAAATTACTCCTACATTTTTTGGAATTCTTGATTATGTAAAGTTAAATATATTTTTGGAGTCAGCAAATTGACCTAACGAAATTATTCAACTGCGACATGAATTTATTCATTGAGGCTAGAGGATGTTCAAGCTGAATCGATGAAATTTTGATAAATTTTTGACAAAATAATTTTTGAATATGCATCCTATTTTAAATTACTCAATCTTTTTTTTAAATTCTTGATTATGTAAAGTTAAATATATTTTTAGAGGCAGCAAATTGACCTAGCGAAATTACTCAACTGCGACATGAATTTATTCACTGAGGCTAGAGTATGTTCAAGCTGAATCGATGAAATTTTGATAAATTTTTGACAAAATAATTTTTGAATATGCATCCTATTTTAAATTACTCAAGCTTTTTTTTAAATTCTTGATTAGGTAAAGTTAAATATATTTTTGGAGTCAACAAATTGACCTAGCGAATTTACTCAACTGCGACATGAATTTATTCAATGAGGCTAGAGGATGTTCAAGCTGAATCGATAAAATTTTGATAAATTTTTGACAAAATAATTTTTGAATATGCATCCTATTTTAAATTACTCAAACTTTTTTTTAAATTCTTGATTATGTAAAGTTAAATATATTTTTGGAGTCAGCAAATTGACCTAGCGAAATTACTCAACTGCGACATGAATTTATTCATTGAGGCTAGAGGATGTTCAAGCTGAATTGATGAAATTTTGATAAATTTTAGACAAAATAATTTTTGAATATGCATCCTATTTTAAATTAATCAAACTTTTTTTTAAATTCTTGATTATGTAAAGTTAAATATATTTTTGGAGTCAGCAAATTGACCTAGCGAAATTACTCAACTGCGACATGAATTTATTCATTGAGGCTAGAGGAAAGCTGAATCGATGAAATTTTGATAAACTTTTGACAAAATAATTTTTGAATATGCATCCTATTTTAAATTACTCCTACATTTTTTGGAATTCTTGATTATGTAAAGTTAAATATATTTTTGGAGTCAGCAAATTGACCTAGCGAAATTACTCAACTGCGACATGAATTTATTCATTGAGGCTAGAGGATGTTCAAGCTGTATCGATGAAATTTTGATAAATTTTTGACAAAATAATTTTTGAATATGCATCCTATTTTAAATTACTCAAACTTTTTTTTAAATTCTTGATTATGTAAAGTTAAATATATTTTTGGAGTCAGCAAATTGACCTAGCGAAATTACTCAACTGCGACATGAATTTATTCACTGAGGCTAGAGTATGTTCAAGCTGAATCGATGAAATTTTGATAAATTTTTGACAAAATAATTTTTGAATATGCATCCTATTTTAAATTACTCAAGCTTTTTTTTAAATTCTTGATTATGTAAAGTTAAATATATTTTTAGAGGCAGCAAATTGACCTAGCGAAATTACTCAACTGCGACATGAATTTATTCACTGAGGCTAGAGTATGTTCAAGCTGAATCGATGAAATTTTGCAAAATTTTTGACAAAAGAATTTTTGAATATGCATCCTATTTTAAATTACTCAAGCTTTTTTTTAAATTCTTGATTATGTAAAGTTAAATATATTTTTGGAGTCAGCAAATTGACCTAGCGAAATTACTCAACTGCGACATGAATTTATTCATTGAGGCTAGAGGATGTTCAAGCTGAATCGATGAAATTTTGATAAATTTTTGACAAAATAATTTTTGAATATGCATCCTATTTTAAATTACTCAATCTTTTTTTTAAATTCTTGATTATGTAAAGTTAAATATATTTTTAGAGGCAGCAAATTGACCTAGCGAAATTACTCAACTGCGACATGAATTTATTGATTGAGGCTAGAGGATGTTCAAGCTAAATCGATGAAATTTTGATAAATTTTTGACAAAATAATTTTTGAATATGCATCCTATTTTAAATTACTCAAACTTTTTTTTAAATTCAGCAAATTGACCTAGCGAAATTACTCAACTGCGACATGAATTTATTCACTGAGGCTAGAGTATGTTCAAGCTGAATCGATGAAATTTTGATAAATTTTTGACAAAATAATTTTTGAATATGCATCCTATTTTTAATTACTCAATCTTTTTTTTAAATTCTTGATTATGTAAAGTTAAATATATTTTTAGAGGCAGCAAATTGACCTAGCGAAATTACTCAACTGCGACATGAATTTATTCACTGAGGCTAGAGTATGTTCAAGCTGAATCGATGAAATTTTGATAAATTTTTTACAAAATAATTTTTGAATATGCATCCTATTTTAAATTACTCAAGCTTTTTTTTAAATTCTTGATTATGTAAAGTTAAATATATTTTTGGAGTCAGCAAATTGACCTAGCGAAATTACTCAACTGCGACATGAATTTATTGATTGAGGCTAGAGGATGTTCAAGCTAAATCGATGAAATTTTGATAAATTTTTGACAAAATAATTTTTGAATATGCATCCTATTTTAATGAATCGATGAAATTTTGATAAACTTTTGACAAAATAATTTTTGAATATGCATCCTATTTTAAATTACTCCTACATTTCTTGGAATTTTTGATTATGTAAAGTTAAATATATTTTTGGAGTCAGCAAATTGACCTAGCGAAATTACTCAACTGCGACATGAATTTATTCATTGAGGCTAGAGGATGTTCAAGCTGTATCGATGAAATTTTGATAAATTTTTGACAAAATAATTTTTGAATATGCATCCTATTTTAAATTACTCAAACTTTTTTTTAAATTCTTGATTATGTAAAGTTAAATATATTTTTGGAGTCAGCAAATTGACCTAACGAAATTACTCAACTGCGACATGAATTTATTCACTGAGGCTAGAGTATGTTCAAGCTGAATCGATGAAATTTTGATAAATTTTTGACAAAATAATTTTTGAATATGCATCCTATTTTAAATTACTCAAGCTTTTTTTTAAATTCTTGATTATGTAAAGTTAAATATATTTTTAGAGGCAGCAAATTGACCTAGCGAAATTACTCAACTGCGACATGAATTTATTCACTGAGGCTAGAGTATGTTCAAGCTGAATCGATGAAATTTTGCAAAATTTTTGACAAAATAATTTTTGAATATGCATCCTATTTTAAATTACTCAAGCTTTTTTTTAAATTCTTGATTATGTAAAGTTAAATATATTTTTGGAGTCAGCAAATTGACCTAGCGAAATTACTCAACTGCGACATGAATTTATTCATTGAGGCTAGAGGATGTTCAAGCTGAATCGATGAAATTTTGATAAATTTTTGACAAAATAATTTTTGAATATGCATCCTATTTTAAATTACTCAATCTTTTTTTTAAATTCTTGATTATGTAAAGTTAAATATATTTTTAGAGGCAGCAAATTGACCTAGCGAAATTACTCAACTGCGACATGAATTTATTGATTGAGGCTAGAGGATGTTCAAGCTAAATCGATGAAATTTTGATAAATTTTAATAATTTTTGAATATGCATCCTATTTTAAATTACTCAAACTTTTTTTTAAATTCAGCAAATTGACCTAGCGAAATTACTCAACTGCGACATGAATTTTTTCACTGAGGCTAGAGTATGTTCAAGCTGAATCGATGAAATTTTGATAAATTTTTGACAAAATAATTTTTGAATATGCATCCTATTTTTAATTACTCAATCTTTTTTTTAAATTCTTGATTATGTAAAGTTAAATATATTTTTAGAGGCAGCAAATTGACCTAGCGAAATTACTCAACTGCGACATGAATTTATTCACTGAGGCTAGAGTATGTTCAAGCTGAATCGATGAAATTTCGATAAATTTTTTACAAAATAATTTTTGAATATGCATCCTATTTTAAATTACTCAAGCTTTTTTTTAAATTCTTGATTATGTAAAGTTAAATATATTTTTAGAGGCAGCAAATTGACCTAGCGAAATTACTCAACTGCGACATGAATTTATTGATTGAGGCTAGAGGATGTTCAAGCTAAATCGATGAAATTTTGATAAATTTTAATAATTTTTGAATATGCATCCTATTTTAAATTACTCAAACTTTTTTTTAAATTCAGCAAATTGACCTAGCGAAATTACTCAACTGCGACATGAATTTATTCACTGAGGCTAGAGTATGTTCAAGCTGAATCGATGAAATTTTGATAAATTTTTGACAAAATAATTTTTGAATATGCATCCTATTTTAAATTACTCAAACTTTTTTTTAAATTCTTGATTATGTAAAGTTAAATATATTTTTGGAGTCAGCAAATTGACCTAGCGAAATTACTCAACTGCGACATGAATTTATTCATTGAGGCTAGAGGATGTTCAAGCTGAATTGATGAAATTTTGATAAATTTTTGACAAAATAATTTTTGAATATGCATCCTATTTTAAATTACTCAAACTTTTTTTTAAATTCTTGATTATGTAAAGTTAAATATATTTTTGGAGTCAGCAAATTGACCTAGCGAAATTACTCAACTGCGACATGAATTTATTCATTGAGGCTAGAGGATGTTCAAGCTGAATTGATGAAATTTTGATAAATTTTTGACAAAATAATTTTTGAATATGCATCCTATTTTAAATTACTCCTACATTTTTTGGAATTCTTGATTATGTAAAGTTAAATATATTTTTGGAGTCAGCAAATTGACCTAGCGAAATTACTCAACTGCGACATGAATTTATTCATTGAGGCTAGAGGATGTTCAAGCTGAATCGATGAAATTTTGATAAATTTTTGACAAAATAATTTTTGAATATGCATCCTATTTTAAATTACTCAAACTTTTTTTTAAATTCTTGATTATGTAAAGTTAAATATATTTTTGGAGTCAGCAAATTGACCTAGCGAAATTACTCAACTGCGACATGAATTTATTCACTGAGGCTAGAGGATGTTCAAGCTGAATCGATGAAATTTTGATAAATTTTTGACAAAATAATTTTTGAATATGCATCCTATTTTAAATTACTCAAACTTTTTTTAAATTCTTGATTATGTAAAGTTAAATATATTTTTGGAGTCAGCAAATTGACCTAGCGAAATTACTCAACTGCGACATGAATTTATTCATTGAGGCTAGAGGATGTTCAAGCTGAATCGATGAAATTTTGATAAATTTTTGACAAAATAATTTTTGAATATGCATCCTATTTTAAATTACTCAATCTTTTTTTTAAATTCTTGATTATGTAAAGTTAAATATATTTTTAGAGGCAGCAAATTGACCTAGCGAAATTACTCAACTGCGACATGAATTTATTGATTGAGGCTAGAGGATGTTCAAGCTGAATCGATGAAATTTTGATAAATTTTTGACAAAATAATTTTTGAATATGCATCCTATTTTAAATTACTCAAACTTTTTTTTAAATTCTTGATTATGTAAAGTTAAATATATTTTTGGAGGCAGCAAATTGACCTAGCGAAATTACTCAACTGCGACATGAATTTATTCATTGAGGCTAGAGGATGTTCAAGCTGAATCGATGAAATTTTGATAAATTTTTGACAAAATAATTTTTGAATATGCATCCTATTTTAAATTACTCAAACTTTTTTTTAAATTCTTGATTATGTAAAGTTAAATTTTTTTTTGGAGTCAGCAAATTGACCTAGCGAAATTACTCAACTGCGACATGAATTTATTCATTGAGGCTAGAGGATGTTCAAGCTGAATCGATGAAATTTTGATAAATTTTTGACAAAATAATTTTTGAATATGCATCCTATTTTAAATTACTCAATCTTTTTTTTAAATTCTTGATTATGTAAAGTTAAATATATTTTTAGAGTCAGCAAATTGACCTAGCGAAATTACTCAACTGCGACATGAATTTATTCACTGAGGCTAGAGTATGTTCAAGCTGAATCGATGAAATTTTGATAAATTTTTTACAAAATAATTTTTGAATATGCATCCTATTTTAAATTACTCAAGCTTTTTTTTTAAATTCTTGATTATGTAAAGTTAAATATATTTTTGGAGTCAGCAAATTGACCTAGCGAAATTACTCAACTGCGACATGAATTTATTGATTGAGGCTAGAGGATGTTCAAGCTGAATCGATGAAATTTTGATAAATTTTTGACAAAATAATTTTTGAATATGCATCCTATTTTAAAATCATGAAATTTTATAATTTTACAAAATAATTTTTGAATATGCATCCTATTTTAAATTACTCCTACATTTTTTGGAATTCTTGATTATGTAAAGTTAAATATATTTTTGGAGTCAGCAAATTGACCTAGCGAAATTACTCAACTGCGACATGAATTTATTCATTGAGGCTAGAGGATGTTCAAGCTGAATCGATGAAATTTTGATAAATTTTTGACAAAATAATTTTTGAATATGCATCCTATTTTAAATTACTCAAACTTTTTTTTAAATTCTTGATTATGTAAAGTTAAATATATTTTTGGAGTCAGCAAATTGACCTAGCGAAATTACTCAACTGCGACATGAATTTATTCACTGAGGCTAGAGTATGTTCAAGCTGAATCGATGAAATTTTGATAAATTTTTGACAAAATAATTTTTGAATATGCATCCTATTTTAAATTACTCAAGCTTTTTTTTAAATTCTTGATTATGTAAAGTTAAATATATTTTTAGAGGCAGCAAATTGACCTAGCGAAATTACTCAACTGCGACATGAATTTATTCACTGAGGCTAGAGTATGTTCAAGCTGAATCGATGAAATTTTGCAAAATTTTTGACAAAAGAATTTTTGAATATGCATCCTATTTTAAATTACTCAAGCTTTTTTTTAAATACTTGATTATGTAAAGTTAAATATATTTTTGGAGTCAGCAAATTGACCTAGCGAAATTACTCAACTGCGACATGAATTTATTCACTGAGGCTAGAGTATGTTCAAGCTGAATCGATGAAATTTTGATAAATTTTTGACAAAATAATTTTTGAATATGCATCCTATTTTAAATTACTCAAGCTTTTTTTTAAATTATTGATTATGTAAAGTTAAATATATTTTTGGAGTCAGCAAATTGACCTAGCGAAATTACTCAACTGCGACATGAATTTATTGATTGAGGCTAGAGGATGTTCAAGCTAAATCGATGAAATTTTGATAAATTTTTGACAAAATAATTTTTGAATACATCCTATTTTACGAATCGATGAAATTTTGATAAACTTTTGACAAAATAATTTTTGAATATGCATCCTATTTTAAATTACTCAAGCTTTTTTTTTAAATTCTTGATTATGTAAAGTTAAATATATTTTTGGAGTCAGCAAATTGACCTAGCGAAATTACTCAACTGCGACATGAATTTATTCATTGAGGCTAGAGGATGTTCAAGCTGAATCGATGAAATTTTGATAAATTTTTGACAAAATAATTTTTGAATATGCATCCTATTTTAAATTACTCAAGCTTTTTTTTAAATTCTTGATTATGTAAAGTTAAATATATTTTTGGAGTCAGCAAATTGACCTAGCGAAATTACTCAACTGCGACATGAATTTATTCATTGAGGCTAGAGGATGTTCAAGCTGAATCGATGAAATTTTGATAAATTTTTGACAAAATAATTTTTGAATATGCATCCTATTTTAAATTACTCCTACATTTTTTGGAATTATTGATTATGTAAAGTTAAATATATTTTTGGAGGCAGCAAATTGACCTAGCGAAATTACTCAACTGCGACATGAATTTATTCACTGAGGCTAGAGGATGTTCAAGCTGAATCGATGAAATTTTCATAAATTTTTGACAAAATAATTTTTGAATATGCATCCTATTTTAAATTACTCAAACTTTTTTTTAAATTCTTGATTATGTAAAGTTAAATATATTTTTGGAGTCAGCAAATTGACCTAGCGAAATTACTCAACTGCGACATGAATTTATTCATTGAGGCTAGAGGATGTTCAAGCTGAATCGATGAAATTTTGATAAATTTTTGACAAAATAATTTTTGAATATGCATCCTATTTTAAATTACTCAAGCTTTTTTTTAAATTCTTGATTATGTAAAGTTAAATATATTTTTGGAGTCAGCAAATTGACCTAGCGAAATTACTCAACTGCGACATGAATTTATTCATTGAGGCTAGAGGATGTTCAAGCTGAATCGATGAAATTTTGATAAATTTTTGACAAAATAATTTTTGAATATGCATCCTATTTTAAATTACTCAAACTTTTTTTTAAATTCTTGATTATGTAAAGTTAAATATATTTTTGGAGTCAGCAAATTGACCTAGCGAAATTACTCAACTGCGACATGAATTTATTCACTGAGGCTAGATTATGTTCAAGCTGAATCGATGAAATTTTCATAAATTTTTGACAAAATAATTTTTGAATATGCATCCTATTTTAAATTACTCCTACATTTTTTTGAATTCTTGATTATGTAAAGTTAAATATATTTTTGGAGGCAGCAAATTGACCTAGCGAAATTACTCAACTGCGACATGAATTTATTCATTGAGGCTAGAGGATGTTCAAGCTGAATCGATGAAATTTTGATAAATTTTTGACAAAATAATTTTTGAATATGCATCCTATTTTAAATTACTCAATCTTTTTTTTAAATTCTTGATTATGTAAAGTTAAATATATTTTTGGAGTCAGCAAATTGACCTAGCGAAATTACTCAACTGCGACATGAATTTATTCACTGAGGCTAGAGGATGTTCAAGCTGAATCGATGAAATTTTGATAAATTTTTGACAAAATAATTTTTGAATATGCATCCTATTTTAAATTACTCAAACTTTTTTTTAAATTCTTGATTATGTAAAGTTAAATATATTTTTGGAGTCAGCAAATTGACCTAGCGAAATTACTCAACTGCGACATGAATTTATTCACTGAGGCTAGAGGATGTTCAAGCTGAATCGATGAAATTTTGATAAATTTTTGACAAAATAATTTTTGAATATGCATCCTATTTTAAATTACTCAAACTTTTTTTTAAATTCTTGATTATGTAAAGTTAAATATATTTTTGGAGTCAGCAAATTGACCTAGCGAAATTACTCAACTGCGACATGAATTTATTCACTGAGGCTAGAGGATGTTCAAGCTGAATCGATGAAATTTTGATAAATTTTTGACAAAATAATTTTTGAATATGCATCCTATTTTAAATTACTCAAACTTTTTTTTAAATTCTTGATTATGTAAAGTTAAATATATTTTTGGAGTCAGCAAATTGACCTAGCGAAATTACTCAACTGCGACATGAATTTATTCACTGAGGCTAGAGGATGTTCAAGCTGAATCGATGAAATTTTGATAAATTTTTGACAAAATAATTTTTGAATATGCATCCTATTTTAAATTACTCAAACTTTTTTTTAAATTCTTGATTATGTAAAGTTAAATATATTTTTGGAGTCAGCAAATTGACCTAGCGAAATTACTCAACTGCGACATGAATTTATTCATTGAGGCTAGAGGATGTTCAAGCTGAATCGATGAAATTTTGATAAATTTTTGACAAAATAATTTTTGAATATGCATCCTATTTTAAATTACTCAAACTTTTTTTTAAATTCTTGATTATGTAAAGTTAAATATATTTTTGGAGTCAGCAAATTGACCTAGCGAAATTACTCAACTGCGACATGAATTTATTCACTGAGGCTAGAGGATGTTCAAGCTGAATCGATGAAATTTTGATAAATTTTTGACAAAATAATTTTTGAATATGCATCCTATTTTAAATTACTCAAACTTTTTTTTAAATTCTTGATTATGTAAAGTTAAATATATTTTTGGAGTCAGCAAATTGACCTAGCGAAATTACTCAACTGCGACATGAATTTATTCACTGAGGCTAGAGGATGTTCAAGCTGAATCGATGAAATTTTGATAAATTTTTGACAAAATAATTTTTGAATATGCATCCTATTTTAAATTACTCAAACTTTTTTTTAAATTCTTGATTATGTAAAGTTAAATATATTTTTGGAGTCAGCAAATTGACCTAGCGAAATTACTCAACTGCGACATGAATTTATTCACTGAGGCTAGAGGATGTTCAAGCTGAATCGATGAAATTTTGATAAATTTTTGACAAAATAATTTTTGAATATGCATCCTATTTTAAATTACTCAAACTTTTTTTTAAATTCTTGATTATGTAAAGTTAAATATATTTTTGGAGTCAGCAAATTGACCTAGCGAAATTACTCAACTGCGACATGAATTTATTCACTGAGGCTAGAGGATGTTCAAGCTGAATCGATGAAATTTTGATAAATTTTTGACAAAATAATTTTTGAATATGCATCCTATTTTAAATTACTCAAACTTTTTTTTAAATTCTTGATTATGTAAAGTTAAATATATTTTTGGAGTCAGCAAATTGACCTAGCGAAATTACTCAACTGCGACATGAATTTATTCATTGAGGCTAGAGGATGTTCAAGCTGAATCGATGAAATTTTGATAAATTTTTGACAAAATAATTTTTGAATATGCATCCTATTTTAAATTACTCAAACTTTTTTTTAAATTCTTGATTATGTAAAGTTAAATATATTTTTGGAGTCAGCAAATTGACCTAGCGAAATTACTCAACTGCGACATGAATTTATTCACTGAGGCTAGAGGATGTTCAAGCTGAATCGATGAAATTTTGATAAATTTTTGACAAAATAATTTTTGAATATGCATCCTATTTTAAATTACTCAAACTTTTTTTTAAATTCTTGATTATGTAAAGTTAAATATATTTTTGGAGTCAGCAAATTGACCTAGCGAAATTACTCAACTGCGACATGAATTTATTCACTGAGGCTAGAGGATGTTCAAGCTGAATCGATGAAATTTTGATAAATTTTTGACAAAATAATTTTTGAATATGCATCCTATTTTAAATTACTCAAACTTTTTTTTAAATTCTTGATTATGTAAAGTTAAATATATTTTTGGAGTCAGCAAATTGACCTAGCGAAATTACTCAACTGCGACATGAATTTATTCACTGAGGCTAGAGGATGTTCAAGCTGAATCGATGAAATTTTGATAAATTTTTGACAAAATAATTTTTGAATATGCATCCTATTTTAAATTACTCAAACTTTTTTTTAAATTCTTGATTATGTAAAGTTAAATATATTTTTGGAGTCAGCAAATTGACCTAGCGAAATTACTCAACTGCGACATGAATTTATTCACTGAGGCTAGAGGATGTTCAAGCTGAATCGATGAAATTTTGATAAATTTTTGACAAAATAATTTTTGAATATGCATCCTATTTTAAATTACTCAAACTTTTTTTTAAATTCTTGATTATGTAAAGTTAAATATATTTTTGGAGTCAGCAAATTGACCTAGCGAAATTACTCAACTGCGACATGAATTTATTCATTGAGGCTAGAGGATGTTCAAGCTGAATCGATGAAATTTTGATAAATTTTTGACAAAATAATTTTTGAATATGCATCCTATTTTAAATTACTCAAACTTTTTTTTAAATTCTTGATTATGTAAAGTTAAATATATTTTTGGAGTCAGCAAATTGACCTAGCGAAATTACTCAACTGCGACATGAATTTATTCACTGAGGCTAGAGGATGTTCAAGCTGAATCGATGAAATTTTGATAAATTTTTGACAAAATAATTTTTGAATATGCATCCTATTTTAAATTACTCAAACTTTTTTTTAAATTCTTGATTATGTAAAGTTAAATATATTTTTGGAGTCAGCAAATTGACCTAGCGAAATTACTCAACTGCGACATGAATTTATTCATTGAGGCTAGAGGATGTTCAAGCTGAATCGATGAAATTTTGATAAATTTTTGACAAAATAATTTTTGAATATGCATCCTATTTTAAATTACTCCTACATTTTTTTAAATTCTTGATTATGTAAAGTTAAATATATTTTTGGAGTCAGCAAATTGACCTAGCGAAATTACTCAACTGCGACATGAATTTATTCACTGAGGCTAGAGGATGTTCAAGCTGAATCGATGAAATTTTGATAAATTTTTGACAAAATAATTTTTGAATATGCATCCTATTTTAAATTACTCAAACTTTTTTTTAAATTCTTGATTATGTAAAGTTAAATATATTTTTGGAGTCAGCAAATTGACCTAGCGAAATTACTCAACTGCGACATGAATTTATTCACTGAGGCTAGAGGATGTTCAAGCTGAATCGATGAAATTTTGATAAATTTTTGACAAAATAATTTTTGAATATGCATCCTATTTTAAATTACTCAAACTTTTTTTTAAATTCTTGATTATGTAAAGTTAAATATATTTTTGGAGTCAGCAAATTGACCTAGCGAAATTACTCAACTGCGACATGAATTTATTCACTGAGGCTAGAGGATGTTCAAGCTGAATCGATGAAATTTTGATAAATTTTTGACAAAATAATTTTTGAATATGCATCCTATTTTAAATTACTCAAACTTTTTTTTAAATTCTTGATTATGTAAAGTTAAATATATTTTTGGAGTCAGCAAATTGACCTAGCGAAATTACTCAACTGCGACATGAATTTATTCACTGAGGCTAGAGGATGTTCAAGCTGAATCGATGAAATTTTGATAAATTTTTGACAAAATAATTTTTGAATATGCATCCTATTTTAAATTACTCAAACTTTTTTTTAAATTCTTGATTATGTAAAGTTAAATATATTTTTGGAGTCAGCAAATTGACCTAGCGAAATTACTCAACTGCGACATGAATTTATTCACTGAGGCTAGAGGATGTTCAAGCTGAATCGATGAAATTTTGATAAATTTTTGACAAAATAATTTTTGAATATGCATCCTATTTTAAATTACTCAAACTTTTTTTTAAATTCTTGATTATGTAAAGTTAAATATATTTTTGGAGTCAGCAAATTGACCTAGCGAAATTACTCAACTGCGACATGAATTTATTCACTGAGGCTAGAGGATGTTCAAGCTGAATCGATGAAATTTTGATAAATTTTTGACAAAATAATTTTTGAATATGCATCCTATTTTAAATTACTCAAACTTTTTTTTAAATTCTTGATTATGTAAAGTTAAATATATTTTTGGAGTCAGCAAATTGACCTAGCGAAATTACTCAACTGCGACATGAATTTATTCACTGAGGCTAGAGGATGTTCAAGCTGAATCGATGAAATTTTGATAAATTTTTGACAAAATAATTTTTGAATATGCATCCTATTTTAAATTACTCAAACTTTTTTTTAAATTCTTGATTATGTAAAGTTAAATATATTTTTGGAGTCAGCAAATTGACCTAGCGAAATTACTCAACTGCGACATGAATTTATTCACTGAGGCTAGAGGATGTTCAAGCTGAATCGATGAAATTTTGATAAATTTTTGACAAAATAATTTTTGAATATGCATCCTATTTTAAATTACTCAAACTTTTTTTTAAATTCTTGATTATGTAAAGTTAAATATATTTTTGGAGTCAGCAAATTGACCTAGCGAAATTACTCAACTGCGACATGAATTTATTCACTGAGGCTAGAGGATGTTCAAGCTGAATCGATGAAATTTTGATAAATTTTTGACAAAATAATTTTTGAATATGCATCCTATTTTAAATTACTCAAACTTTTTTTTAAATTCTTGATTATGTAAAGTTAAATATATTTTTGGAGTCAGCAAATTGACCTAGCGAAATTACTCAACTGCGACATGAATTTATTCATTGAGGCTAGAGGATGTTCAAGCTGAATCGATGAAATTTTGATAAATTTTTGACAAAATAATTTTTGAATATGCATCCTATTTTAAATTACTCAAACTTTTTTTTAAATTCTTGATTATGTAAAGTTAAATATATTTTTGGAGTCAGCAAATTGACCTAGCGAAATTACTCAACTGCGACATGAATTTATTCATTGAGGCTAGAGGATGTTCAAGCTGAATCGATGAAATTTTGATAAATTTTTGACAAAATAATTTTTGAATATGCATCCTATTTTAAATTACTCAAACTTTTTTTTAAATTCTTGATTATGTAAAGTTAAATATATTTTTGGAGTCAGCAAATTGACCTAGCGAAATTACTCAACTGCGACATGAATTTATTCATTGAGGCTAGAGGATGTTCAAGCTGAATCGATGAAATTTTGATAAATTTTTGACAAAATAATTTTTGAATATGCATCCTATTTTAAATTACTCCTACATTTTTTTAAATTCTTGATTATGTAAAGTTAAATATATTTTTGGAGGCAGCAAATTGACCTAGCGAAATTACTCAACTGCGACATGAATTTATTCACTGAGGCTAGAGGATGTTCAAGCTGAATCGATGAAATTTTCATAAATTTTTGACAAAATAATTTTTGAATATGCATCCTATTTTAAATTACTCAAACTTTTTTTTAAATTCTTGATTATGTAAAGTTAAATATATTTTTGGAGTCAGCAAATTGACCTAGCGAAATTACTCAACTGCGACATGAATTTATTCATTGAGGCTAGAGGATGTTCAAGCTGAATCGATGAAATTTTGATAAATTTTTGACAAAATAATTTTTGAATATGCATCCTATTTTAAATTACTCAAACTTTTTTTTAAATTCTTGATTATGTAAAGTTAAATATATTTTTGGAGTCAGCAAATTGACCTAGCGAAATTACTCAACTGCGACATGAATTTATTCATTGAGGCTAGAGGATGTTCAAGCTGAATCGATGAAATTTTCATAAATTTTTGACAAAATAATTTTTGAATATGCATCCTATTTTAAATTACTCCTACATTTTTTGGAATTCTTGATTATGTAAAGTTAAATATATTTTTGGAGTCAGCAAATTGACCTAGCGAAATTACTCAACTGCGACATGAATTTATTCATTGAGGCTAGAGGATGTTCAAGCTGAATCGATGAAATTTTGATAAATTTTTGACAAAATAATTTTTGAATATGCATCCTATTTTAAATTACTCAAACTTTTTTTTAAATTCTTGATTATGTAAAGTTAAATATATTTTTGGAGTCAGCAAATTGACCTAGCGAAATTACTCAACTGCGACATGAATTTATTCACTGAGGCTAGAGGATGTTCAAGCTGAATCGATGAAATTTTCATAAATTTTTGACAAAATAATTTTTGAATATGCATCCTATTTTAAATTACTCAAACTTTTTTTTAAATTCTTGATTATGTAAAGTTAAATATATTTTTGGAGTCAGCAAATTGACCTAGCGAAATTACTCAACTGCGACATGAATTTATTCATTGAGGCTAGAGGATGTTCAAGCTGAATCGATGAAATTTTGATAAATTTTTGACAAAATAATTTTTGAATATGCATCCTATTTTAAATTACTCAAACTTTTTTTTGAAATTCTTGATTATGTAAAGTTAAATATATTTTTGGAGTCAGCAAATTGACCTAGCGAAATTACTCAACTGCGACATGAATTTATTCACTGAGGCTAGAGGATGTTCAAGCTGAATCGATGAAATTTTGATAAATTTTTGACAAAATAATTTTTGAATATGCATCCTATTTTAAATTACTCAAACTTTTTTTTAAATTCTTGATTATGTAAAGTTAAATATATTTTTGGAGTCAGCAAATTGACCTAGCGAAATTACTCAACTGCGACATGAATTTATTCATTGAGGCTAGAGGATGTTCAAGCTGAATCGATGAAATTTTGATAAATTTTTGACAAAATAATTTTTGAATATGCATCCTATTTTAAATTACTCAAACTTTTTTTTAAATTCTTGATTATGTAAAGTTAAATATATTTTTGGAGTCAGCAAATTGACCTAGCGAAATTACTCAACTGCGACATGAATTTATTCATTGAGGCTAGAGGATGTTCAAGCTGAATCGATGAAATTTTGATAAATTTTTGACAAAATAATTTTTGAATATGCATCCTATTTTAAATTACTCCAACTTTTTTTTGGAATTCTTGATTATGTAAAGTTAAATATATTTTTGGAGTCAGCAAATTGACCTAGCGAAATTACTCAACTGCGACATGAATTTATTCATTGAGGCTAGAGGATGTTCAAGCTGAATCGATGAAATTTTGATAAATTTTTGACAAAATAATTTTTGAATATGCATCCTATTTTAAATTACTCAAACATTTTTTTTAAATTCTTGATTATGTAAAGTTAAATATATTTTTGGAGTCAGCAAATTGACCTAGCGAAATTACTCAACTGCGACATGAATTTATTCACTGAGGCTAGAGGATGTTCAAGCTGAATCGATGAAATTTTGATAAATTTTTGACAAAATAATTTTTGAATATGCATCCTATTTTAAATTACTCAAACTTTTTTTTAAATTCTTGATTATGTAAAGTTAAATATATTTTTGGAGTCAGCAAATTGACCTAGCGAAATTACTCAACTGCGACATGAATTTATTCACTGAGGCTAGAGGATGTTCAAGCTGAATCGATGAAATTTTGATAAATTTTTGACAAAATAATTTTTGAATATGCATCCTATTTTAAATTACTCAAACTTTTTTTTAAATTCTTGATTATGTAAAGTTAAATATATTTTTGGAGTCAGCAAATTGACCTAGCGAAATTACTCAACTGCGACATGAATTTATTCACTGAGGCTAGAGGATGTTCAAGCTGAATCGATGAAATTTTGATAAATTTTTGACAAAATAATTTTTGAATATGCATCCTATTTTAAATTACTCAAACTTTTTTTTAAATTCTTGATTATGTAAAGTTAAATATATTTTTGGAGTCAGCAAATTGACCTAGCGAAATTACTCAACTGCGACATGAATTTATTCATTGAGGCTAGAGGATGTTCAAGCTGAATCGATGAAATTTTGATAAATTTTTGACAAAATAATTTTTGAATATGCATCCTATTTTAAATTACTCAAACTTTTTTTTAAATTCTTGATTATGTAAAGTTAAATATATTTTTGGAGTCAGCAAATTGACCTAGCGAAATTACTCAACTGCGACATGAATTTATTCATTGAGGCTAGAGGATGTTCAAGCTGAATCGATGAAATTTTGATAAATTTTTGACAAAATAATTTTTGAATATGCATCCTATTTTAAATTACTCAAACTTTTTTTTAAATTCTTGATTATGTAAAGTTAAATATATTTTTGGAGTCAGCAAATTGACCTAGCGAAATTACTCAACTGCGACATGAATTTATTCACTGAGGCTAGAGGATGTTCAAGCTGAATCGATGAAATTTTGATAAATTTTTGACAAAATAATTTTTGAATATGCATCCTATTTTAAATTACTCAAACTTTTTTTTAAATTCTTGATTATGTAAAGTTAAATATATTTTTGGAGTCAGCAAATTGACCTAGCGAAATTACTCAACTGCGACATGAATTTATTCATTGAGGCTAGAGGATGTTCAAGCTGAATCGATGAAATTTTGATAAATTTTTGACAAAATAATTTTTGAATATGCATCCTATTTTAAATTACTCAAACTTTTTTTTAAATTCTTGATTATGTAAAGTTAAATATATTTTTGGAGTCAGCAAATTGACCTAGCGAAATTACTCAACTGCGACATGAATTTATTCACTGAGGCTAGAGGATGTTCAAGCTGAATGAAATTTTGATAAATTTTTGACAAAATAATTTTTGAATATGCATCCTATTTTAAATTACTCAAACTTTTTTTTAAATTCTTGATTATGTAAAGTTAAATATATTTTTGGAGTCAGCAAATTGACCTAGCGAAATTACTCAACTGCGACATGAATTTATTCATTGAGGCTAGAGGATGTTCAAGCTGAATCGATGAAATTTTGATAAATTTTTGACAAAATAATTTTTGAATATGCATCCTATTTTAAATTACTCAAACTTTTTTTTAAATTCTTGATTATGTAAAGTTAAATATATTTTTGGAGTCAGCAAATTGACCTAGCGAAATTACTCAACTGCGACATGAATTTATAGAGGATGTTTAAGCTGAATCGATGAAATTCATAAATTTTTGACAAAATAATTTTTGAATATGCATCCTATTTTAAATTACTCCTCCATTTTTTTAAATTCTTGATTATGTAAAGTTAAATATATTTTTGGAGTCAGCAAATTGACCTAGCGAAATTACTCAACTGCGACATGAATTTATTCATTGAGGCTAGAGGATGTTCAAGCTGAATCGATGAAATTTTGATAAATTTTTGACAAAATAATTTTTGAATATGCATCCTATTTTAAATTACTCAAACTTTTTTTTAAATTCTTGATTATGTAAAGTTAAATATATTTTTGGAGTCAGCAAATTGACCTAGCGAAATTACTCAACTGCGACATGAATTTATTCACTGAGGCTAGAGGATGTTCAAGCTGAATCGATGAAATTTTGATAAATTTTTGACAAAATAATTTTTGAATATGCATCCTATTTTAAATTACTCAAACTTTTTTTTAAATTCTTGATTATGTAAAGTTAAATATATTTTTGGAGTCAGCAAATTGACCTAGCGAAATTACTCAACTGCGACATGAATTTATTCATTGAGGCTAGAGGATGTTCAAGCTGAATCGATGAAATTTTGATAAATTTTTGACAAAATAATTTTTGAATATGCATCCTATTTTAAATTACTCATACTTTTTTTTAAATTCTTGATTATGTAAAGTTAAATATATTTTTGGAGTCAGCAAATTGACCTAGCGAAATTACTCAACTGCGACATGAATTTATTCATTGAGGCTAGAGGATGTTCAAGCTGAATCGATGAAATTTTGATAAATTTTTGACAAAATAATTTTTGAATATGCATCCTATTTTAAATTACTCAAACTTTTTTTTAAATTCTTGATTATGTAAAGTTAAATATATTTTTGGAGTCAGCAAATTGACCTAGCGAAATTACTCAACTGCGACATGAATTTATTCACTGAGGCTAGAGGATGTTCAAGCTGAATCGATGAAATTTTGATAAATTTTTGACAAAATAATTTTTGAATATGCATCCTATTTTAAATTACTCAAACTTTTTTTTAAATTCTTGATTATGTAAAGTTAAATATATTTTTGGAGTCAGCAAATTGACCTAGCGAAATTACTCAACTGCGACATGAATTTATTCATTGAGGCTAGAGGATGTTCAAGCTGAATCGATGAAATTTTGATAAATTTTTGACAAAATAATTTTTGAATATGCATCCTATTTTAAATTACTCAAACTTTTTTTTAAATTCTTGATTATGTAAAGTTAAATATATTTTTGGAGTCAGCAAATTGACCTAGCGAAATTACTCAACTGCGACATGAATTTATTCACTGAGGCTAGAGGATGTTCAAGCTGAATCGATGAAATTTTGATAAATTTTTGACAAAATAATTTTTGAATATGCATCCTATTTTAAATTACTCAAACTTTTTTTTAAATTCTTGATTATGTAAAGTTAAATATATTTTTGGAGTCAGCAAATTGACCTAGCGAAATTACTCAACTGCGACATGAATTTATTCATTGAGGCTAGAGGATGTTCAAGCTGAATCGATGAAATTTTGATAAATTTTTGACAAAATAATTTTTGAATATGCATCCTATTTTAAATTACTCAAACTTTTTTTTAAATTCTTGATTATGTAAAGTTAAATATATTTTTGGAGTCAGCAAATTGACCTAGCGAAATTACTCAACTGCGACATGAATTTATTCACTGAGGCTAGAGGATGTTCAAGCTGAATCGATGAAATTTTGATAAATTTTTGACAAAATAATTTTTGAATATGCATCCTATTTTAAATTACTCAAACTTTTTTTTAAATTCTTGATTATGTAAAGTTAAATATATTTTTGGAGTCAGCAAATTGACCTAGCGAAATTACTCAACTGCGACATGAATTTATTCATTGAGGCTAGAGGATGTTCAAGCTGAATCGATGAAATTTTGATAAATTTTTGACAAAATAATTTTTGAATATGCATCCTATTTTAAATTACTCAAACTTTTTTTTAAATTCTTGATTATGTAAAGTTAAATATATTTTTGGAGTCAGCAAATTGACCTAGCGAAATTACTCAACTGCGACATGAATTTATTCATTGAGGCTAGAGGATGTTCAAGCTGAATCGATGAAATTTTGATAAATTTTTGACAAAATAATTTTTGAATATGCATCCTATTTTAAATTACTCAAACTTTTTTTTAAATTCTTGATTATGTAAAGTTAAATATATTTTTGGAGTCAGCAAATTGACCTAGCGAAATTACTCAACTGCGACATGAATTTATTCACTGAGGCTAGAGGATGTTCAAGCTGAATCGATGAAATTTTGATAAATTTTTGACAAAATAATTTTTGAATATGCATCCTATTTTAAATTACTCAAACTTTTTTTTAAATTCTTGATTATGTAAAGTTAAATATATTTTTGGAGTCAGCAAATTGACCTAGCGAAATTACTCAACTGCGACATGAATTTATTCACTGAGGCTAGAGGATGTTCAAGCTGAATCGATGAAATTTTGATAAATTTTTGACAAAATAATTTTTGAATATGCATCCTATTTTAAATTACTCAAACTTTTTTTTAAATTCTTGATTATGTAAAGTTAAATATATTTTTGGAGTCAGCAAATTGACCTAGCGAAATTACTCAACTGCGACATGAATTTATTCATTGAGGCTAGAGGATGTTCAAGCTGAATCGATGAAATTTTGATAAATTTTTGACAAAATAATTTTTGAATATGCATCCTATTTTAAATTACTCAAACTTTTTTTTAAATTCTTGATTATGTAAAGTTAAATATATTTTTGGAGTCAGCAAATTGACCTAGCGAAATTACTCAACTGCGACATGAATTTATTCACTGAGGCTAGAGGATGTTCAAGCTGAATCGATGAAATTTTGATAAATTTTTGACAAAATAATTTTTGAATATGCATCCTATTTTAAATTACTCAAACTTTTTTTTAAATTCTTGATTATGTAAAGTTAAATATATTTTTGGAGTCAGCAAATTGACCTAGCGAAATTACTCAACTGCGACATGAATTTATTCATTGAGGCTAGAGGATGTTCAAGCTGAATCGATGAAATTTTGATAAATTTTTGACAAAATAATTTTTGAATATGCATCCTATTTTAAATTACTCAAACTTTTTTTTAAATTCTTGATTATGTAAAGTTAAATATATTTTTGGAGTCAGCAAATTGACCTAGCGAAATTACTCAACTGCGACATGAATTTATTCACTGAGGCTAGAGGATGTTCAAGCTGAATCGATGAAATTTTGATAAATTTTTGACAAAATAATTTTTGAATATGCATCCTATTTTAAATTACTCAAACTTTTTTTTAAATTCTTGATTATGTAAAGTTAAATATATTTTTGGAGTGCAGCAAATTGACCTAGCGAAATTACTCAACTGCGACATGAATTTATTCACTGAGGCTAGAGGATGTTCAAGCTGAATCGATGAAATTTTGATAAATTTTTGACAAAATAATTTTTGAATATGCATCCTATTTTAAATTACTCAAATTTTTTTTTGAAACTTGATTATGTAAAGTTAAATATATTTTTGGAGTCAGCAAATTGACCTAGCGAAATTACTCAACTGCGACATGAATTTATTCATTGAGGCTAGAGGATGTTCAAGCTGAATCGATGAAATTTTGATAAATTTTTGACAAAATAATTTTTGAATATGCATCCTATTTTAAATTACTCAAATTTTTTTTTGAAACTTGATTATGTAAAGTTAAATATATTTTTTGAGGTAGCAAATTGACCTAGCGAAATTACTCAACTGCGACATGAATTTATTCATTGAGGCTAGAGGATGTTCAAGCTGAATAGATGTTTTGAAAAATTTTTGACAAAATAATTTTTGAATATGCATCCTATTTTAAATTACTCAAACTTTTTTTTAAATTCTTGATTATGTAAAGTTAAATATATTTTTGGAGTCAGCAAATTGACCTAGCGAAATTACTCAACTGCGACATGAATTTATTCACTGAGGCTAGAGGATGTTCAAGCTGAATCGATGAAATTTTGATAAATTTTTGACAAAATAATTTTTGAATATGCATCCTATTTTAAATTACTCAAACTTTTTTTTAAATTCTTGATTATGTAAAGTTAAATATATTTTTGGAGTCAGCAAATTGACCTAGCGAAATTACTCAACTGCGACATGAATTTATTCATTGAGGCTAGAGGATGTTCAAGCTGAATCGATGAAATTTTGATAAATTTTTGACAAAATAATTTTTGAATATGCATCCTATTTTAAATTACTCAAACTTTTTTTTAAATTCTTGATTATGTAAAGTTAAATATATTTTTGGAGTCAGCAAATTGACCTAGCGAAATTACTCAACTGCGACATGAATTTATTCATTGAGGCTAGAGGATGTTCAAGCTGAATCGATGAAATTTTGATAAATTTTTGACAAAATAATTTTTGAATATGCATCCTATTTTAAATTACTCAAACATTTTTTGAAATTCTTGATTATGTAAAGTTAAATATATTTTTGGAGTCAGCAAATTGACCTAGCGAAATTACTCAACTGCGACATGAATTTATTCATTGAGGCTAGAGGATGTTCAAGCTGAATCGATGAAATTTTGATAAATTTTTGACAAAATAATTTTTGAATATGCATCCTATTTTAAATTACTCAAACTTTTTTTTAAATTCTTGATTATGTAAAGTTAAATATATTTTTGGAGGCAGCAAATTGACCTAGCGAAATTACTCAACTGCGACATGAATTTATTCACTGAGGCTAGAGGATGTTCAAGCTGAATCGATGAAATTTTGATAAATTTTTGACAAAATAATTTTTGAATATGCATCCTATTTTAAATTACTCAAACTTTTTTTTAAATTCTTGATTATGTAAAGTTAAATATATTTTTGGAGTCAGCAAATTGACCTAGCGAAATTACTCAACTGCGACATGAATTTATTCATTGAGGCTAGAGGATGTTCAAGCTGAATCGATGAAATTTTGATAAATTTTTGACAAAATAATTTTTGAATATGCATCCTATTTTAAATTACTCAAACTTTTTTTTAAATTCTTGATTATGTAAAGTTAAATATATTTTTGGAGTCAGCAAATTGACCTAGCGAAATTACTCAACTGCGACATGAATTTATTCACTGAGGCTAGAGGATGTTCAAGCTGAATCGATGAAATTTTGATAAATTTTTGACAAAATAATTTTTGAATATGCATCCTATTTTAAATTACTCAAACTTTTTTTTAAATTCTTGATTATGTAAAGTTAAATATATTTTTGGAGTCAGCAAATTGACCTAGCGAAATTACTCAACTGCGACATGAATTTATTCATTGAGGCTAGAGGATGTTCAAGCTGAATCGATGAAATTTTGATAAATTTTTGACAAAATAATTTTTGAATATGCATCCTATTTTAAATTACTCAAACTTTTTTTTAAATTCTTGATTATGTAAAGTTAAATATATTTTTGGAGTCAGCAAATTGACCTAGCGAAATTACTCAACTGCGACATGAATTTATTCATTGAGGCTAGAGGATGTTCAAGCTGAATCGATGAAATTTTGATAAATTTTTGACAAAATAATTTTTGAATATGCATCCTATTTTAAATTACTCCTCCATTTTTTTAAATTCTTGATTATGTAAAGTTAAATATATTTTTGGAGTCAGCAAATTGACCTAGCGAAATTACTCAACTGCGACATGAATTTATTCATTGAGGCTAGAGGATGTTCAAGCTGAATCGATGAAATTTTGATAAATTTTTGACAAAATAATTTTTGAATATGCATCCTATTTTAAATTACTCCAACTTTTTTTTGAATTCTTGATTATGTAAAGTTAAATATATTTTTGGAGTCAGCAAATTGACCTAGCGAAATTACTCAACTGCGACATGAATTTATTCATTGAGGCTAGAGGATGTTCAAGCTGAATCGATGAAATTTTGATAAATTTTTGACAAAATAATTTTTGAATATGCATCCTATTTTAAATTACTCATTCTTTTTTTTAAATTCTTGATTATGTAAAGTTAAATATATTTTTGGAGGCAGCAAATTGACCTAGCGAAATTACTCAACTGCGACATGAATTTATTCACTGAGGCTAGAGTATGTTCAAGCTGAATCGATGAAATTTTGATAAATTTTTGACAAAATAATTTTTGAATATGCATCCTATTTTAAATTACTCAAGCTTTTTTTTAAATTCTTGATTATGTAAAGTTAAATATATTTTTGGAGTCAGCAAATTGACCTAGCGAAATTACTCAACTGCGACATGAATTTATTCATTGAGGCTAGAGGATGTTCAAGCTGAATCGATGAAATTTTGATAAATTTTTGACAAAATAATTTTTGAATATGCATCCTATTTTAAATTACTCAAACTTTTTTTTAAATTCTTGATTATGTAAAGTTAAATATATTTTTGGAGTCAGCAAATTGACCTAGCGAAATTACTCAACTGCGACATGAATTTATTCACTGAGGCTAGAGGATATTCAAGCTGAATCGATGAAATTTTGATAAATTTTTGACAAAATAATTTTTGAATATGCATCCTATTTTAAATTACTCCTACATTTTTTTTAATTCTTGATTATGTAAAGTTAAATATATTTTTGGAGGCAGCAAATTTACCTAGCGAAATTACTCAACTGCGACATGAATTTATTCACTGAGGCTAGAGGATGTTCAAGCTGAATCGATGAAATTTTGATAAATTTTTGACAAAATAATTTTTGAATATGCATCCTATTTTAAATTACTCAAACATTTTTTTAAATTCTTGATTATGTAAAGTTAAATATATTTTTGGAGGCAGCAAATTGACCTAGCGAAATTACTCAACTGCGACATGAATTTATTCACTGAGGCTAGATTATGTTCAAGCTGAATCGATGAAATTTTGATAAATTTTTGACAAAATAATTTTTGAATATGCATCCTATTTTAAATTACTCAAGCTTTTTTTTAAATTCTTGATTATGTAAAGTTAAATATATTTTTGGAGTCAGCAAATTGACCTAGCGAAATTACTCAACTGCGACATGAATTTATTCATTGAGGCTAGAGGATGTTCAAGCTGAATCGATGAAATTTTGATAAATTTTTGACAAAATAATTTTTGAATATGCATCCTATTTTAAATTACTCAAACTTTTTTTTAAATTCTTGATTATGTAAAGTTAAATATATTTTTGGAGTCAGCAAATTGACCTAGCGAAATTACTCAACTGCGACATGAATTTATTCACTGAGGCTAGAGGATGTTCAAGCTGAATCGATGAAATTTTCATAAATTTTTGACAAAATAATTTTTGAATATGCATCCTATTTTAAATTACTCCTCCATTTTTTTAAATTCTTGATTATGTAAAGTTAAATATATTTTTGGAGTCAGCAAATTGACCTAGCGAAATTACTCAACTGCGACATGAATTTATTCATTGAGGCTAGAGGATGTTCAAGCTGAATCGATGAAATTTTGATAAATTTTTGACAAAATAATTTTTGAATATGCATCCTATTTTAAATTACTCAAACTTTTTTTTAAATTCTTGATTATGTAAAGTTAAATATATTTTTGGAGTCAGCAAATTGACCTAGCGAAATTACTCAACTGCGACATGAATTTATTCATTGAGGCTAGAGGATGTTCAAGCTGAATCGATGAAATTTTGATAAATTTTTGACAAAATAATTTTTGAATATGCATCCTATTTTAAATTACTCAAACATTTTTTGGAATTCTTGATTATGTAAAGTTAAATATATTTTTGGAGTCAGCAAATTGACCTAGCGAAATTACTCAACTGCGACATGAATTTATTCATTGAGGCTAGAGGATGTTCAAGCTGAATCGATGAAATTTTGATAAATTTTTGACAAAATAATTTTTGAATATGCATCCTAATTTAAATTACTCAAACTTTTTTTTAAATTCTTGATTATGTAAAGTTAAATATATTTTTGGAGAAATTGACCTAGCGAAATTACTCAACTGCGACATGAATTTAATCACTGAGGCTAGAGGATGTTCAAGCTGAATCGATGAAATTTTGATAAATTTTTGACAAAATAATTTTTGAATATGCATCCTATTTTAAATTACTCCTCCATTTTTTGGAATTCTTGATTATGTAAAGTTAAATATATTTTTGGAGTCAGCAAATTGACCTAGCGAAATTACTCAACTGCGACATGAATTTATTCATTGAGGCTAGAGGATGTTCAAGCTGAATCGATGAAATTTTGATAAATTTTTGACAAAATAATTTTTGAATATGCATCCTAATTTAAATTACTCAAACTTTTTTTTAAATTCTTGATTATGTAAAGTTAAATATATTTTTGGAGGCAGCAAATTGACCTAGCGAAATTAATCAACTGCGACATGAATTTATTCATTGAGGCTAGAGGTTATTCAAGCTGAATCGATGAAATTTTCTAAAATTTTTGACAAAATAATTTTTGAATATGCATCCTATTTTAAATTACTCAACCTTTTTTTTAAATTCTTGATTATGTAAAGTTAAATATATTTTTGGAGTCAGCAAATTGACCTAGCGAAATTACTCAACTGCGACATGAATTTATTCACTGAGGCTAGAGGATGTTCAAGCTGAATCGATGAAATTTTGATAAATTTTTGACAAAATAATTTTTGAATATGCATCCTATTTTAAATTACTCAAACTTTTTTTTAAATTCTTGATTATGTAAAGTTAAATATATTTTTGGAGTCAGCAAATTGACCTAGCGAAATTACTCAACTGCGACATGAATTTATTCACTGAGGCTAGAGGATGTTCAAGCTGAATCGATGAAATTTTGATAAATTTTTGACAAAATAATTTTTGAATATGCATCCTATTTTAAATTACTCAAACTTTTTTTTAAATTCTTGATTATGTAAAATAAAGTATATTTAGGAGTCAGCAAATTGACCTAGCGAAATTACTCTACTGCGACATGAATTTATTCACTGAGGCTAGAGGATGTTCAAGCTGAATCAATGAAATTTTTATAAATTTTTGACAAAATAATTTTTGAATATGCATCCTATTTTAAATTACTCAAACTTTTTTTTAAATTCTTGATTATGTAAAGTTAAATATATTTTTGGAGTCAGCAAATTGACCTAGCGAAATTACTCAACTGCGACATGAATTTATTCATTGAGGCTAGAGGATGTTCAAGCTGAATCGATGAAATTTTAATAAATTTTTGACAAAATAATTTTTGAATATGCATCCTATTTTAAATTACTCAAACTTTTTTTTAAATTCTTGATTATGTAAAATAAAGTATATTTAGGAGTCAGCAAATTGACCTAGCGAAATTACTCAACTGCGACATGAATTTATTCACTGAGGCTAGAGGATGTTCAAGCTGAATCGATGAAATTTTGATAAATTTTTGACAAAATAATTTTTGAATATGCATCCTATTTTAAATTACTCAAACTTTTTTTTAAATTGTTGATTATGTAAAGTTAAATATATTTTTGGAGTCAGCAAATTGACCTAGCGAAATTACTCAACAGCGACATAAATTTATTCATTGAGGCTAGAGGATATTCAAGCTGAATCGATAAAATTTTGATAAATTTTTGACAAAATAATTTTTGAATATGCATCCGATTTTAAATGCTCGGCAGATGGCGCTGTCCTAGATATCTTTTTGATTTCATTTACCGTAACATCTCATACAGGATTAATTACAATAATTTGGAATCAGATTTAAGCTGGTAGAAAAATGATAAAATTTAAAACTTTTTCTAAATTTTATTCTCGAATACCCCCAAAAAATGTAAGGTTTAAATATCTAGCTTAGCTTTTAAATCAACCATTAAACCTTAGAGTTTTCCAAAAATTTCATTTTCGATAATTTACATAATTACCAGTGAAAATTTAATGTATTATGAATATTTTTAAATACAACAGTTTAATTGAACTTTATCCGGTTGTATAATTATGTAATTAAATCCAATTGCCTTTCATATATTGTTTAATCCATTTTCGAGAAGCATCTCGGAGAAGTTGGTATGGTGGAAGACAGTCCAAATTTGATAAAGGAATAACTTATGCCTTAATTCACCCGATTTCCTAATAACACTGGACAACAACAAAAAACATAAACGATTTTTTGAGGGTTTTGTAGAGAATTTCCTCCAATAGATCCAGGTTTTAGTTTTCCAATGCCTCAAATTTTAAATCATTCGGTGTCAAAGTTAAGATTTTTCTATATTGGGTTATTTTGGGCCTCTATACCATGAATTTATGGGTCATAACAAAAGTTTAAAAATAGATTTGTTAACAAGTAAGGTTGAGATTTGGTAAATATTTATTATATACCAAATACAATTCAATTTTAGTTTATATACCTTTTTAGTGCATCCAAAAGGACAACTATATAAAGTCGTTAAGGCCACTTAATATAACAAATAATATTTAAAATAGCTAAAGTAAAATTAAGTAACTCAACTAATAAAAGGCCATAATATTTAAATACTTAAAGGCCATAATTTTTAAATACTAAAAGGCCGTAATATTTAAATTAATACAATTATAGCAAATACCATCATGGTGGCCAAGGAGTTGAACTCGCGACCTTGTGTAGGCAGGCTCGTTCTTCTCCTTGCTCACATGACAGCGAAGCAAATTTAAAACTTCCCCCTATCATATGGCATACAAATAAATTTCATGGCCAAAATCAAGACCTTATTTAAGTCTTTACCCCCCCCCCCCCCATAATTTTTCTCCTCAATAAAATCTATACCATCATTCATTATCTTAATATGTAGGCCTGCTTTATTCAAAAATATAATTTTAAAATTTGTGTGTAATGCCGACAACAATCGAATTTTCTGGTCGATAGCCTATTGTTATCTTCGATATCATCGTCAGTTATGTCGCTGCCAAAAATCAAGTACCGCGCAATATCGTATTCCTGCTCGTCGTCGATGACCAAGTCTATGAATCATCCTCCTTCTTCACCATGACGTGCTGCTCCAATTTGTTCCATATCCATCGTCGTAAGGTTCGGAGTACCGATTATAGTACTCGTCTCGAAGGGTGTTCATATTTTAGGGTTTCACTTGAACAGCGCCATTGCTAATATCAGGTTCCGATTGTGGTTCCTCCCTTTCGTTCGAATTGGGATGATCTCTATAACGTTATGTGTATTGATTAACAGCCCGTTGTCCCCACAATCATATTCTTCGGTAATTCGCGTGCCCCTTGTTCCATTATCAACAATTTCAATCGGTTGAATTTTTATTATTATTATTATTAATATTATTATTACTATTATTATTATTATTATTATTATTATTATTATTATTATTATTATTATTATTATTATTATTATTATTATTATTATTATTATTATTATTATTATTATTATTATTATTATTATTATTATTATTATTATTATTATTATTATTATTATTATTATTATTATTATTATTATTATTATTATTATTATTATTATTATTATTATTATTATTATTATTATTATTATTATTATTATTATTATTATTATTATTATTATTATTATTATTATTATTATTATTATTATTATTATTATTATTATTATTATTATTATTATTATTATTATTATTATTATTAATATTATTATTATTATTATTATTATTATTATTATTATTATTATTATTATTATTATTATTATTATTATATTATTATTATTATTATTATTATTATTATTATTATTATTATTATTATTATTATTATTATTATTATTATTATTATTATTATTATTATTATTATTATTATTATTATTATTATTATTATTAAATACCTCCGAATTGGCAAGAAAGCTACATTATTCCAATCTTCAAAAAATAAAGGCGACGCTTTTGACTGCCACAATTACAGAGGCATCAAACTAATGTCACATACTTTCGAACTTTTCGAAAAAGTCATAGAAGCCAGATTAAGAGATGTAATCGATATAGGTATTGAGCAATGCGGGTTCATGAAAGGAAGGTCGACAATTGACGCGATTCATGCCGTGCGCAACATGGCAGAACGTTTCACGAGAAAGAATAAAAAGCTCTACTGCACATTGGTTGATTTGGAAAAAGCTTTCGACAAAATCCAAGATCAGTAGTATGGTGGGCGTTGAGGAGAAAGAATGTTCCTGAGATGTATATCAAGTTGGTTCAGAGTATGTATGAAAGAAATTTGACGTATGGAGTTCGTCAGGAACATCAAAAGGATTTACAATTAATGAAGGTGTGCACCAAGGTTCGGCACTAAGTCCCCTACTATTCATCGCGGTGATGGACGTGATCTCAAAGAGCGTTGCCACAAATCCACCGTGGCACATACTGTACGCTGACGACATTCTACTAATGGCTGAAAACCCGCAGGAGATGTGTGAAAGTCTGAATAATTGGATAAAAGCGATTGAAAAGCTAGGCCTAAAAATTAACAAAGACAAAACTGAATTGATAGTTTTCGGAGGCTCAGAAGGTGAACAACTGGTAATTAACGATGACTGGTCTCTCAAATCAAAGCCAACAGCAACCTACCTAGGTGCTTACCTACAATCCGATGAAAACGTCGAGCAAGAAGTTAGGAACAAACTCAAAGTTGGGTGGCTAAAATGGAGATCGTTGACAGGGGTCCTGTTCGACAAAAATATACCAATAAAAGTTAAGGGCAAGGCTTACTCAAGCATAGTACAACCGGCAATAACATACGGCTTAAAAACAACAGCGTTAAGGAAGAGCGATGAAAGAATACTACAAAAGATGAAAATGCGCATGCTACGGATGTTTCTAGGGGTGAGTGGCAAAGACAAGATCCGCAACGATCATATACTTGGAAGTTTACACATAACACCCATACAAAATAAAGTCGAAATCAACAGACTCCGATGTGGACACGTTATGAGGCAAAAAGACGGGTATCTAAGCAATCTGGTAAATGCAATTGAAGTGCAAGGCATGAATAAAAGGGGCAGACCTAAACTCACCTGGTCTCAAAGAGTAGACGCTAGCATGAGATGTCACAATCTAAATAGAAATGAGTGTAGAGATAGAAACAAATGGAGACTTAAATTGAAAGAGCTCACTGCCTCAATGGCAAAAAGCTAACAATGAAGAAAAAAAAATTATTATTATTATTATTATTATTATTATTATTATTATTATTTTTATTTTTATTATTATTATTATTATTATTATTAATATTATTATTAGATGGCTCATCACTTTCATAAAGATAACGCATTTTCATGCATTTTACTCCCATCACAATTCTATTTGCATAGACTTCTATAGGGTCTCCGAAAATGCTACATTGACCATTACGATTGCTGAGTTCTTGACGATTTTCATCATAATCTTATAATTGCTATTATTATTATTATTATTATTATTAGATGGCTCATCATTTTCATTAAGATAACGCATTTTCATGCATTTTACTATCTCATTTTAATTTGAGTAGACTGGTATAGGGTCTCCAAAAATGCTACATTGACCATTACGATTGCTGTGTTTTGACGATTTTTATTATCGTTACAATCGCTAAATTCTTGATATTCATCATATGTTTGTTCGTCAGCAAAGTTATCATAATAATTTTACCTTTGTGAGTCCCATTGATCCACAGCTTTATCATTCTCAAAACTATAATAAAATTCCTCAAATATTTCATAATTATTATCATCATCAAACATATTCATCCGCCACTCGGGACTGAGATTTAATATATCATTATTTAGCTCTGGTACACCCAGGTTAGATTGTGGTCTTCGGTACCATGTTAACAAGTAAGATTGAAATTTGGATATAAATATTCATTATATATCAAATACGATTCGATTCTAGTTTAAATACCTTTTTAGTGCATCCAAAAGAACAACCATATATAGTCGCCAAGGCCACCTAATATGACAAATAATATTCAAAATAGCTAAAGTACAATTAAGTAAACCAACCAATAAAGGGCCATAAAATGTAACTACTAAAAAGGCCATAATATTAAAATACTATAAGGCTATAATATTTAAATTAATACATTTATAGCAAATACCAACAAAATTTAGATTACGGGAATATTCATTATTAACGTAAGGCGTTTACAATAATTAATTTTTTTTTATTTTTTTATTTTTATGATATTAGTGTTTCGTCATAAAATCCGTTTTTATCTAAAAAATTTGCAAGTAAATTGTTAGTAATTTTAATCCAAAATTGTTAAATATGTTTTTTATAAGGATTCCGAATATGCCATTAGTTTTTTTGGAAAATTAATAGTTAAATAAATTTTGTGTATTTTTTTCCACAATTAACGCGGTTATAAAAAACAAAAATAAAATTTATTACAAAAATAATACGCCTTAAGTTTATAATGAATGTTTCCGTAATGTAAATATGTTTTTAAACTTTTGTTACTACCCATAAGTTTTGTGATAGAGAAGCCCAAAATACCCCAAAAATCGAAAAATCTCACCTTTGACAATTAATTATTAAAAATGTAAGGCATTGGCTAAATTTCTGATTTCATATTCGTAATTAGCACCAAAAACTTGACCAAAACCGATAGTCGTCATAAATGATGCTTAAGGTCGTCCAAATTTTTGTCCAGTGTAATCGATGTTCCAAATATTATTTATTAATCAAACTTATAAACAATGCTCTTACATTCAAAAAGCCTGCATGCTTGGAATCGGAATTATACTTTTGTTGGATTTGCGTTAATGACATTTTATGTTATATAAATTTTCTAATTTATATTTTTTAAAATAGAATTTTTCAAATGGGAAACTAAATTGCGAAGGATAATCTTTTTTCACCAAATATAAAAAAGGGTCCCTTAATAATTTAAAGCTTCCTATTATGTAAAAAAATATTTTTGTAAAGGTTAAGGTTAATTAAATTTAAAATTTAAGGTCGAATCAAAAAAATGTACAAAAAATTTTATGTGACTTAAAACAATAAATACAAATTAAAAACCTGATTAAGTTCCTGGTTTAATTCCTAAAACTTTTCAAGTTGGCATTTGAGTTCAAGTTCTTGATTTTGGCTTTTTAGAGCATTATTTTAATCAAATGGCTCCTATCACAAAAAATATATGAATATATATATTAAATTTATCAAAAAATTCCAAAAGTTATAAAAAAAAATATTAAAAATTAAAGGTTTTTGAGCAATCAATAAGTTGAATATTATGAAATTAATTTTCCAGGAAACTTAATACATATAACTTATTGAATGTTACATTCATAGATAAATTAAAAATTGTTCAAACATTTTTACTTATATAAGTTTCAAAAATATTTCACTAAAGATCTTACATATCACTTATCAACTGTTACATTCACAGATACATTAATGTAACATTTTTAATATTCTATAAAGTTTTTAGGAGAGTTTTAGAATGGGACTGTTTTAAAGCGATGTTGAGTCTTGCTCTTTAAAGTTTTCATAATTTAAGATAGAAAATACATTCAAAATCGTTTGATATATTCGATAAAATAACATTTAAACAAAAAAAAATATATAAAGAAATATATTACATATAGTTTGGGCTAATTATATAATTTTTAATAAAATCTAAAAAAAAACAAAAAAAAAATCCGAAATTCTTTAAACCTGCCATAAAAAAATTAACCAGGAGTAAAAGTTCTCGTTCAACATCTTGCGTTTGATTTGGCTGCGGCTAATACTCTTTTCAAAATTGTAAAAAAAAATATTTCAAAAATACAAAAAATTTAGCAAAATTAAAAAATGAGAATTTAGGTATTTTGGTCGTTTTAGGATATGCCTAACAAAAAAATTTTCACAAAAAAAGTTTTTTTTTTAATTTTAAATTTTTTTAAAAAATGTTCACACTAGTCGCCTCAATGTTATTCAAATGCGTGCGATTTTTTCGTCGAAACTTTTTTTCCCACTAGCCGCAGCCTTTATAACATTTTCGCTGACATCCATAGGCTCACCCTCCACGTGTTCTTTCTTAATTTCTAGTCTTAATGATAGAAGCGAAAGAGACAAAATTTAATATATGATTCCCTATAGGAGTCGAAATTCAAATAAGACAAATATACATATACACGAGGAAATAACTAATTAAAGATATTAAAGTTAATAACACAGGTCAACACATTTTTGAGAGTTATGAGCTAACTACGGAGATTTGCCATCTCAGGGATTTTCAAATCCGTTTACCGTTTTTTCTAATCATATTTAGTTAGTTAGCTATAAACATTTAAAATTTTAAAAAAATGGCCAAAAAAAACAAATAAGATTCAAAAAAATTGAATTTTTTTTTTTTTTTTGCAATTTTACAACAATTAAACTGTTGAATTCAAACTTCAAATAAAACTTTTATTAAAAATCAATAATATATCGTCGTATTTAAGTTTGGACGCAAAATATTATGTATTATCTAAACGCTGATGTAAGAGCTTGATATACTAAAAAATTATATTTCTCATTATTTGATATGATAAATATAAGTTAAAAGGGAATTTTATATGAAAAAAAGATTCTTAGATTTTTTCTTTTTAGGGTATTCTCGATCTGTCAATTTGGTCATATAAGGCCATTTTATGTAAGAAGCCAAGGCCGGAAGAAATTAAGAAAAAAATATATATGTGAGATAAGGCCATCATGGGATAAATTTTTTTATGTTTTCATAAAATTCACAGTTGTGTCATTGATTTTATTGACCTGTGTAATATTAAGCAATTAAAATAGAGTGATTTTGTTAAAGTAATTAAACCTTAATAGTTTATACCAAAATGTAAAAAATAAATATTTTTTTTTCATATATTGATTTTTTTGCCTTAACAGAGTTGAATAATACTATCTTAGACAACTTTATATAAAAAATATATTAATATCTTTGTTTTACTGTTTATATAAATTCTAAGTTTAATATATATGTAATAGAATAAACCACATTTTTTAGTTTATGTATAATTAAAATAATTTAGGTTGTTTTGAACGCAATATATTTTTAAATAAGTTTTTAATAATTTGGTTAATTTAAACGCAATATATTTTTAAATAATTCTGTTTTTTACTCTATGTCAAATAAAATTATTAAGTATACAATTATATTAAATAAATTTTTATATATGTATATGGCCATATCTTTTTTAATTTTAATTTTATTTCTCCAAAAAAATAATAAACATATTTATTATGGATATATAAGGAGATTTGCATCAATGACCCAATTATAAATTCAATTGTTTCATATTTTTATAATAAACCGTTTTTAAGATCAGACTTATGTTGCAGCATTGTTTGATTAATTTATGCCATCCAATGGATTAGGAATGATAGTTTTTGACATTTAAAAGTTTTGAACAAAATTTTTTTACTCCATTGAATTTTTTTGATAGTTCTGTTGCAGCTCTAAATAACATAGTACGGCACAACAATAGCTATAAAAATTATCCATGAGAGTTTACTAGATATTTTAGGCTCCCTTGCGATCCAATAAAAAAAACATTATAGCATTAAATTAATATTCTTCACAAATATTAACCCTATATTTGAAGCTCGCTCTCGTGTGTGAGGATGTGTATTTGAGTGTCATTTTAATACGTATATCCTTTCTTTTGAGCCGTGTATAGACGTTATGGAATTTGCAAAGTAATTGTACCTTTTGCAAGAAATGCGAAATATAAAATCTTATGCATAAAAGAGAGGAGAAAAATTTTTAAATTAAAGTCATATTTTATAAAGGCTGTATATGTGTGACAATGGCTTTTGTTGCATATCAAGATTAATATGATAAGCAAGAATCAGACATAAAGATAAAGTGAATATTATCATTATGGCAGAGTATATATACAGGCACGTAGGCAGAACTTTTTCTAAAGGGGGGCAAGAAATTTTAGGAGAAAAATTAATGAATTACATTGTTGCTTAATGAATGATCATATTATGACTAGCATAAAATATTTATTTATATTGCATCATAATTAAATTAATGTATGACATAAATTCAAGAAAAATTTTATAAAGAAAATAAAAATATTTAAGAAATTGATTTTCTTCTAGGATCTCTAGAAAACCACTCTAAGGTTCGATCTATTAATTCAGTGTTATCTATTATGTCCTTATGTGTAAGTCCAAAGAAAGGGAGTAAGTAGTGTTGCCATTTGTATCACCAATATGGTGATAATACCTCCACGAGCGAATACGCGGCAGCATTAGAGGCGTGTCCTTATGTATGGCAAGCAAGCACAAGGATGATAATCGATCATCGCTCATTTGAGATCTTAAATATGTTTTTATGCGCTTCATGGTGCTAATGCTTCGTTCAATTGTACACGTGGTTACTGGTAGTTAAAGAGCAATAAGCAGAGCCCTTTTCATGCTAGGAAGAATATTTGTGTTGGATATCAAAGATATCGTAATGTCATCAGAAAAAGATATAGATTCCCATATGATTTCCATATCAATATTTCTGATTCTAAATTTTTTAAATTATAAAAATTTTTAATAGAAGATGTTAAATTATTTAATTCGGTAGGATTTAATTTAAGAATATATTTTAGATGTAATTTAAATAATAAAAAGCCAGGAATATTATCAAAATTATCAAAACGTAATTTTAACGATTGAATTAATGAATCCAGATAGGAATTAAACAATGAGCATCTATAAAATACAGCAGGAGATTGAGAATCATAATTTAGTCGATGGACTTGCTTTTTTGCTAACCTCGGTATTGTAAAATCTGAAAACCCTATTTCGTTACCTAAATTTTAGCTTTCTTCAATAATATTATTGAATACTTTTTCATTATTTTCTCTATCGTTATTCAAAATTTTTACTAAAGCTCCGATTATTTTAAATGATTATTGGAAATTAATTAATCCTTTTTGCAAATGCACAGTAAGTGGTGCAAGTAAAAGGGAGTATTTGGAAATAATGCATAAACAAATAATATATTCGGCATCTCTTATACTTTGTGAATATATTATTTTATTATGACAAAAACACTTAGTACTTAATGATAATTCAGAGTTAAGCTAAATTTTGATATTATAATTGTACAATATATTTTATAAAGCCGCAAAATTGCCAAAAAATAATAAATATACCACCGATTTCTGTTTAATAAATAAAAATTAGCGTTAAATTGCACAAAAAAATTGAAAAGCTATAAAGGGGGGCAACGGCCCACCTTTGCCCCCCCCCCTCAATACGTCCCTGTATATATACATAATAAATGTTAAAACTAAATTCCATATCCCTGTTAGTAATAGGCTCTTTCGCTCTTCCTGGTTATTGTCATTATTTGCCAAGTAATCCATGAGTCTTAGAAGCAGCCTCGAATGCTTGATCTATGGCAAAAGTAATCGAAGGGGCGTACGAGTCATTTGATGAAAAGATATTTTGCAACGGCCTTCTCTTTTTCATAGATGGTGAATTTGTCTCACATGCAAAATTTAGCATTTAATTAAATACTTATCTTAATCTTAATCCAAACTAATTAAAGTACCAAATTCTAAAACAACCTTAGCCTAACATTTTCCTCACTCTAACTTAATCTTAAACTAACACACATTTAATCCCAACCGAATGGAAAGATGATAAAAATATAAGATATGTATGTTTTTCGGTCTGGTGTTAGCGAATTTATTTAAGGGATTTTGTAGCCCATAAGTAAAAATAATGCTAAGCCCTGACGGGTATGCCGTTTCTTTCATGAGATGAATGGCAAGGGGACATTGTTTTAGCAGGTAAATGACCCTGGTTTTCGACTTTTCCAGGGTTTTAAAGCCTTCATGCTATAATATTGAGGCATCATTTTAATGGAAATTATGGTATTGGCAGAGAGACGCGCTTGAATATTGACCCTAGGGGTTAGGAACGTCGCCGCATAGCATTTCACTGCTCTTATTGAATATGCACCGGTATTAAGTAAAATATTAAATAAAATAAAAAAATTAGATCAAATAATTTGGTTAAATATAACTCATTTAGTGTTTGCTAAAATGTAATAAAATCAATATGTTTTTCAGCTAAATTTTTATATCTAACTATTACCATAGTGGGTCATGCACCCCAGTTTTAAACCACTATAATTTCAAAATTCTAGTAGCTATGATCTTGTTTTTATTACTTTAAAGAAATATACGTGCTCTTTAATTACAAACTAAGATAAGTTATCGTTAATGTATATTACAGTTTTTATGACACAACGTATAAAAAAATCTATGGGATTTTTTCATTTCTCTGTGTTTCGTTAAACAAATCTTATCAATCAACTAAATGTATTAAATATTATAGATAAAAGAATGTTTTTACATCTAGTTAAACATCTTTTAAAGATTTAACGAAAAAAAAATTGTAAGAAGTGAGGATATAAAAAGTTATATATGCTGTTTTATTATTGAATGTCCCATATATATATAGAATAGAAATTTGCATAGGAATAATTATCCAAATATAGAAATTAGAATAGAAGTTCATCAAAAAATAGATAAGCTTGTGGATGAGATTTGCATACTAACATTACTGCCACTTTTTTTTTTGATTCTGACGTCGTCGCTAATCTCTACCAAGTTTAACTATTTGACAAGTAACTGAAGGCAGGACTTTTTTGGAAGCTATCAATGGTCAACATGCTAACGAGCAGTTTTGTGCTTGTCATAGACTTTGACAGAGGCAGGGAATTCTTCTAGCTGATTCTCCTTCTCGCCCATTTTAATGCTTCATCTAAACTAGCTTTAATATAGTTTGCCTGACGGCGTTGGGTTGTCTATAAAATCGGCTTGTTTCACTTTCATCCAACTTGTGGATTAGGAAGGTCTCTTTTCAGGAAAAGCTTCGCAGGAGTTTTCTGCACGGCCGAATGCTTTGATGTGTGGTATGCCCACAGGACTTTGTTTAGTGCTTCTCGTGGAGACGTACCGTCGGTAGATTTAAGTCATAAGCAGGAATGGTGACGTCTTCGGCTATTTAGGCTTAAGTACGAACTCGTGTAGCGTTAATAAACGTACTTAGTTGCACGCTTCATCATTCTCATCCCAGATTTGTCATTTTTCACCGAGGGACGGGGTAGGCAATCAGCGAGGTTTGTTCTACCCGGTTTGTAATCGATATCATAGTCGATTGCTGAGACTTTGTTGATCCATAAAAGTAATCGTATATTAGTTGCAAAGTCTAAGTCTTTTGTGGGGCCGTGATTCGTTGGTTGTTTAGTCTTCGTCGGTCTTTTGGTAATCATCGATCGTTTATCGTCGATCGTTTGGTATTTGTTGATCGTTTGGTATTCGTCGATCGTTTGGTATTCGTTGATCGTTGTGTTCGTCGATCGTATTCGTTGATCGTTTCGTATTCGTCGATCGTTTAGTATTCATCGATCATTTAGTATTCGTCAGTCGTTGATCTATTTGTCGATCATTTAGTATTCATCGATCGTTTAGTATTCGTCAGTGACCTATTCGTCGGTCGTTTAATTATCGTCCGTTCAATATTCGTCGGTGTTTTATATTCGTCAATCGTTGAAGACTATTATCATCAGTTTAAGGACCATTTATCGCCAGGTCGTTGAGGACCATTTATCGCCAGGTCGTTAAGGACAATTTATCGTCAGTATTTATCGTCAAGTCGCTTAGACCATTAATCGTCAGGTCGCTTAGACCATTAATCGTCAGGTCGCTTAGACCATTTATCGTCAGGTAGTTTAGACCATTTATCGTCAGGTCGCTTAGACCATTTATCGTCAGGTCGTTTAGACCATTTATCGTCAGGTAGTTTAGACCATTTATCGTCAGGTCGCTTAGACCATTTATCGTCAGGTAGAGGACCCTTATCGTATGGTAGAGGACCGTTATCGACAGGTAGAGGACCGTTATCGTCTCAGGTAGAGGACCGTTATCGTTAGGTAGAGAACCGTTATCGACAGGTAGAAGACCGTTATTGTTAAGTCGAGGACCACTTAGACAAGTCGTTGCGGACCAATGTCCGTTCGGTCGTTAGCCCCATCGAAAAGACCAAAGATCGTTCGGTCGTTGAAGATAATCGTTAAGAGTTTGGGCTTTATCGTCAGGTCTTTCAGGACCATATGGTTCGGTGGTTAGGTTATGATCGTTCGGGCACCGTGTTTCTTGCCATTTTTTGGAGATTGGAAAACCCTTTCCGGTCTATGTTTTGATTATTCTGTCTGTTATTCAGACATCTCAATTCCGTATGAATGAGATTCGATTCTTAATTAGGGGGCCATATCCGTACTAGTTGATGCGCAATCGTTTTAGACCGTGGTGTGCTTGTCTTTTAGACAAATTCGTTGCTCCATCAATTTTTGTCATGTTACGGCACTTCTAGACGAAGCTATAATTCGTAATCCCTGATTGACATTGATGAGCGTAATTGTTTTAAGGTGCATCATTCGCTGAATATGGACCTTGTGCGTCAATTACTTGTATGGTTCCTCCCTCAATTAAAATCATTTTTCCACAAGAATAATCGGGCCAACAAATAAAAGGGGGTTAAATATAATTACAAAAAACAATTTTCCAATTTATTTAAAATAAGCTCGATGGCCGACGGGAGGTCCTTCTGGAAAACTCCAGATCCCATCCTCGTCGCCAATGTAAGAAGTGAGGATATAAAAAGTTATATATGCTGTTTTATTATTGAATGTCCCATATATATATAGAATAGAAATTTGCATAGGAATAATAGAAGTACATCCAAGTATAGAAATTAGAATAGAAGTCCATCTAAAAATAGATAAGCTTGTGGATGAGATTTGCATACTAACAAAAATATTTTGAAATTATTTTAAAAATTAATAAAGATGAAATTATTTTTATCATTATTATTGTCTTAGTAAATTTAATCGCTAATTTATTGATTTTACTTACCAATTCTGTTATCCTTCATTGTTAAAAATACCTAAAAATATATTCTTTTTGATTTAATAATCATTAATTAACTTAATTAATTACTATAACTTGGCATCATAAACCACAGTTATTTTAGTTTAATCGGATCAGACTAGTTGATTGATGATTAGTTGTTTAATTGCATGATTGATTTATTAAATAATTTGGCTCTAATATATGTTATTAATTCTTACAATTTATCTAAAAATATAAGAAAATATTTTAGCCACAATATTATTTTAGAAATTTTCATACATTATAAAAAATTTATTTTTATGTATTGACTTAAAATAATTATACAATAAACAATTTATATACTTAATATGAAAAACTATTTAGAACAATACCTAAATAATAAGGATTGAATTTCTAATTAACGAATAAGAGAACCAAATATTTACATGTTTTGTTTTATATATATTTAACAGCATTTCGTGTAAATTTTTTACTTACCATGCGAGTTAATATAATACTTTCCTAGACTTAAATAAATTGTATATCCTTTTTACATTTAATTTCAAAACGGCTTTTAACTTGCGACCATAAAATATTTTCATAACTATGATAACAATTTCGAAGAAACCTAGAGCAAGTTTTAAACTTGAAAAACGGAACATTAACGAGGAAACAGTCAAAAAACCTCTTCCCAACTCGCATTCGTGTTGACCCTTATGTTATTAAATGATTTCGTTCAATATATTTATTAATATAAAAAAACTAGATTATTATGACATAATAATGAGCAACAATTTATGATAATAAATTTTCACAATCGTATAAAAAAATTGAGTTTACCCAAAAAAAATTGTTTCATTCATTTTTTTATATAAAAAAATTCCATTATAAATATTTAAATATCAAACATAAACTTACTTGAATAAGTAAAAATTTGTTATGCCTTTTATAGTTGGTTAAAACGGAGTACCCAAAAAAAATTAAGTCTACCCAAAAAAAATTGAGTTTTTTGGGTAGTGGTGTATTTTGTCGAAATTATTTTTCGGTAAAATTACCAGACCCCAACTATTTTTGCCAAAAATTTAGCCAAAACCATTATAGCATATAATTTCATAGCAAACATTGTAACAACTATTTGATCATTCTGGTAAATTCATTTAATATTATCTCAACTATATTACCATATTATTTTTTTTAAGAATTTTATAAGGTATTTTTATTTATGATATTGCTCTTGTGGAGGATTAAAAAGATATGGTAAACTTTATAACTATGGCCACCACTTCCTTCCTCTTTTTTTTGTACTTTAAAGATTATTTTTACATATACCGTCTATTTTAAACGATTTGTACTCAAAATTTTTTAAACACACAAAATAAATTTGCATTAAGAATTTTTGTAAAAAAAATAAAAACACTTTTTGAAAACTCCCTTAACTAAGCTAATATGTTTTATTTTTACTTATAATCTAATATTTTAAAATTCTTAAAATTATACATTAAATTTAGCCAAATTATTTTTTTTGAAAAAATATAGATGTATGACTTAAAAAGTTACTTTACAAAATGCCGGTTACCGGCTGTCAAAAGGAAACAAAACACTATATTTGTGAATGTGGTGGCAAGATTGGAAAAAAGAATGAGGTTATTTGGATATTAAATAGCCATTCACAAGATTGTTTACAAAATTACAAGGAAGTTAAAAACTATCAAATATTTGGAGGTATTGTTCAAAAATATACATACTAGAAATTTATGTTTTTATTGATTTAAAATATTAATTAAAATTATAATATGCTTGTTTTAAAGATTAAATTCTGCTTTTTTGTAATTTTTAGACTGTTCTAAACAATTAATATCTTAAATTATTAATTGTGGTTTAGTTAAATAACATTAATGCCAGGGCTATACTTATCCTATTGTCTAGATAGGACGTGATTATGTGATTATCATTTGATGCATATGTTCTTTTGTTTATAATAAAGATCGATTTGTATTGGTTTTCTACTGTATAATCTACTAGGGTTAGGCATTCCCTAACCCTATCCTCATCTAGAAGGACCCAATACTTTCAGGAATAATCCTAGCCCTTACCACTAATGGTCATCTTAACATTGGTGTCAGGAAGAGGTGATCATTGAATCTCAAGAAAGTTTTAAAATATTGTACATCAGCAAATAAGAAGAAAGTATTTGTATCAAAGAAGAAATTATTTGATTATTTGTGAAGTTGTGAGTAGCAACAAATATAGGTATATATATTAATTAAAGAAGAATGAATGATAAGATGCCAAGTTGCAATATATGTATGAATAAATAATGATTTGGAGAAAGTTAGAATATGGGAAGATGACCAATGAACATCATACCTTTATGTGCACACTTCAGTATTTTTAATACTTTAATTTAATTAAACAATTATTATCTACTATACAATTTTCAAACTCGATTTTTCTTTGCTACGCTAGATCTCGGAGATGGTTTGTAGTTGAGCGACGTGTGAGGTGTGGTTTTGTAGGGTAGGTTGAGAAGGTGTGCGGAATTGGAAGCGATCGAGACTTCCGGTGGGTGTGAAAAACCTAACTTTAAAAAGTTTTTTCGAGCAGTAGCGATAAAAAAAAATCGTTTGTCGAAAAGGTGCCTAGGAATGTCGAGTTTGTATTTTTATCCACTAGGAAGTTTTATTTTTTGTTTAAACGACGAAATTCTCTCAGGGCTTTAAATGGTAAGGTTTTATTTTGAAATTTTTTTAGGTTAATTATTATAATATTGCCCACGTTTTTGGAAAGTTTCGAGATTTTATCAGCTTCTGTTACCGAGATATTTAAGGTTAAACAGGGGATTAAAATGAACTTTACACTCGGGATCGGTTTGACAAAAATTCTGACTACAGATTTTTCTTAAATTTTTATCGAATCATAATAGTATAGTCCTTTACCTTTTCTCAAAATTTCAGACTCTTTTAGCCCATAGGAGCCGAGTTAGCGGCCCGGTACCGAAAGGTACATAAATGTACCTTTTGGGATTTCGGTCTTAAAGAGTAGTTAAAAAATATTTTTTAAACGTCCTTATCCATAATATATGTAAGCAAGTTAGGTCCTTAAAATTTATGCAAATTGAAGCTCTTCAGCTATCGCGGTGTGAAAGACCTAGGGCGCCAAACCCTGGAAATTATGTTGCTCTGTACGAATTAAATTAACACACAAGAAGGTCGCAAAAACGATCAAAATTTGTCTTATCCTATTCCTTAATGATAGTTTTATCGTGGTATAAAATGATTGACATAGCTACTTTATTTGTTTTGCTAAGATTGGGCCATATATTTTCAGGTACAAAAATACACCTATAAGCAGGCAATACGTAAAAGTTAAATTTTATTTATAATAAATATATATTCTATTTGAAATGTTTATATTAATTTATTATATTAACCAAAGTGGTCCGGGCCCGGACCCCCTTTGTTTAGTAAAATAATATTATACTGAATAATTGTACCTTAAGACAACTCCGGTCCGGCCCGGGTTGGTTAAATAAATTAATATATATATAAAATTATTTATTAAATTATTTTTTATTAAACTTCATTACAGCATAACTTCTCTGTAAATAAGTTTTTCTTTTAATATAGATTAAATGGCCTGTTTTTTTCTCACTATAATTTTCATTCATTGATAAAATTAATTTTTCCGCAATATGGACCTAAAACAAAAAATTGAAGATAAGATTGTTGATGAAAGATCAAATACGCACGGCAAATCTATTGTCTGAACCAATTTCAACCTCCTTTTTGAGGACAACAAAAAATTAGGTATAATATCAATTGAACCAATTTTATTACAGATTTGCATCATATATAAGTACAAAATTTAATTTATATAAATTGAACAAAATTTAAGATAAATATTGAAAGTTACCTTTGTAGAAATATGGCAGAATTAAGATGGTTACAAACATTAAATAATAATGCATTGCCTTAGATTATATGTAAGCATTATTAAATTAATTTATAATTATGAGATAAATTAAATATGATTTACATATTTAGTGTCTATAGATGAGTATCATGGTATCCGTTATAATCTTAATCATTTGCATCCTCGCATTATACGTATATATATTTTTTATACGTAATATCTACTTTATACACAAATATATACTTATTTTTTAATTTTATATTTATGATGGATAAATAATAGTTTCACCAATCGAAAATCGCAGAAGAAACAGGTTGTAGGTAACAACAAGGATTAGGTGTTAATTAAATATTGCTTTCTTTTGATATGATGAAACTGCCCCCTCAGTTTATGATTTATTTTATACAATCTGATAATTTAATTGAAAATAAAAAAGAAAAAATAGAATCACTAAATGCAAAGGTATTATATGTCATTTTTATTTAATGTACTAATATATCTTTCTATTATGAGTTTACTGTTAATATACTTGCAATGGGAATAATTTCCATCACTTTAAATTATTAATTATATGGTATTATTTTTAAATTTTATCTTTATTATTGTTACACCTTTTGAAAGCTGAATAAATCTTTGCTCTCAATGAGCAATTTGCTGTAATACGATAGAAAATATAAATATCATGAATATATACAATATTATACATTTTATATTTTGCTATGTTTTTTATATTTTAATCAAAAATAAATATTTCAATATATCAACTAATTGTATTTTTCCTCTCAATGGCAGCGTCCGCAGATATATTGAATTCTATATATTTAGATACAAATGTCCGTGACAAAATTTTATTAAGAAATTACCTAACAGCCGTTTTTTGCCTTTGAACCTAGCTTAAGATACATATTTCCCGCGGACGATTTTTACATTATGAATATTAAAAAAATTTTTTAGAATTTTAATATATCCACTAATTGTATTTTTGCTCTCAGTGAGCAAAATTTGCTATAAGAAAGATTTGCCTAACATTTTTTAAGTTAATAATTTGGTAATTACGAACTCCGATAACAAGTTACAAATTATAAATAGTTTTTTATAATCAAATTAAATATTTAAATATATCGACTGATCGTGTACACAGCCAATCAGTTTACTTAAAATGTCGTGTACACAGCCAATCAGTTTAATTAAAATGTCAAGTTGCTCGGGCGGAGCCGGGCCACATGGGCTAGTCTTTAAATATTTCTACACGCAAGGAACATTATATTTATTATTACTTTAGTATTTTATTTAAATATTTCAATTTTATTAATAATGATAACATGATGTTTAAATATATATCTAATTAAATATGTATAATTCTTTTATAGTTAGCAATTATGATTTTATCTTTGAAATTAAGTATGTTGTAGGATATTGTGAAAGATTACCAAAATTTTTAGCACCAAATTTTTATTTTTGCTGCAAAACAGAAATTATTTTATATAAAATAGTAAAAGCTGAGGTTGAAATTTGAAATGTTATACCAATTTTAAATATTTATCAATGTTTTTGATATTTTATTTTGCAAAATAATTTAGAGGACTGATTGAATTAGTTTGATGGGAATATACCTCAATCAGACCATGCCCATGATTTGGTTTTTGTTTGGTGGTATGGGAAAGTTACACTTTACCTTCTTGGTCATACTGTGTACAGATGACGTTCAGAAGAGAGTCTTCTTGGTCATACTGTGTTTGACATTCAGAAGAGTGCCTTCTTGGTCATACTGTAGTTTACAGATGACATTCAGAAGAGATTATAGGCGTACGGATACTTTCAAATTCATACTTGCCGTAACCTGACATCATGGTGGGTATTGGGTATAACCTGGTTAGCTATACCGTTGTTTTATTTTTTTTTTCAAATTTGGTACCAAATTTTTTTTACAAACTCTTTTCTCTTACTAAACTCTTTTCTCCTACATTTTTTTTTCTACAAGTTTTTTTTTAAATTTATTTTATTCATATATTATATTTTATGCAACTATGTTGGATTGTAAACACCGAAGCTTAACATTGTACCCATATATTTTTTTGGAAAGAAAGGGGATTGGATAAAAGAAGACTGAGATAATAGTTAGTGTTTGACATTAGGTAAGACACATAAGTCCTAGGGCTTGACGCTATATAAGTCAAATAAGTCCCATGTCATTATGACCATTTAAAGTAATTTATTTTACTAAGGCTGTGCATTCGCATTATGCGGCCAATGGCAAACTAAAAATATTGTATTTTGTTTAAAGGACCCTTATTTGATTTGCAGGAAAAGAGAGATTTTGTTAAGGCCGATGGTGTGTAGATAGGACGTGATTATGTGATTATCATTTGATGCATATGTTCTTTTGTTTATAATAAAGATCGATTTGTATTGGTTTTCTACTGTATATTCTACTAGGGTTAGGCATTCCCTAACCCTAGCCTCATCTAGAAGGACCCAACCATACTTTCAGGAATAATCCTAGCCCCTACCACTAATGGTCATCTTAACACCTATGTTAATTTATCAAATTTTTTTATTATATCGTAAAATGCTAAATTTATTATAAAATTAAGGTGAAATTATCTACGAAACACTCAAATTCAAAATTATTAGAATAAAAATAAAACATATTAGCTTAGTTAAGGGAGTTTTCAAAAAGCTTTTTTATTTTTAATACAAAAATTCTTAATGCAAATTTATTTTGTGTGTTTAAAAAATTTTGAGTACAAATAGTTTAAAATAGACGGTATATGTAAAAATAGCCATCTTTAAAGTACAAAAAAGAGGAAGGAAGTAGTGGCCATAGTTATAAAGTTTGCCATATCTTTTTAATCCTCCACAAGAGCAATATCATAAATAAAAATACCTTATAAAATTCTTAAAAAAAAATAATATGGTAATATAGTTGAGATAATATTAAATGAATTTACCAGAATGATCAAATAGTTGTTACAATGTTTGCTATGAAATTATATGCTATAATGGTTTTGGCTAAATTTTTGGCAAAAATAGTTGGGGTCTGGTAATTTTACCGAAAAATAATTTCGACAAAATACACCACTACCCAAAAAACTCAATTTGCCTTATCGAAGCTATAATAACACGTACTTGTGATTCGAATCAATTCGTAAAATCAGCTGTTTTTTTAAGCGATAAACAGCCATTTTTTGAACTATGTAAAATAATTTTTCAAACTAAAAGTTGCCGACATAAATATCAGATTCGTAATCAGCGTCTTAAATATGACATAAATACAAAGATTCATAAAAAACAGAGCTGCTGCCATATATTGTAAATGTGTAATAAATATTTCTTAAAATAGATACCAGATTCTCAATCAGCGTGAAAACCTGATCTAGAAAACACTTAAAACCATTAAGAAGTCATTTATATAAAAATCGGCCTATAGTGTAGTGGCAGAGCGCTTGCTTGTAACCTGAATAAGCCTAGAAGGTTCGGGGTTCGAATCCCGGCAAAGGCAGATTTTATTTTCAGGAAAAGTTTTAGCAAGAGAGTAGCCACATGACTACTGGTGACCTACAAGGCAGTAGGCCCTAAACGATGATGCCTAGGGAGTCCAGAGTCAAATCTGGGTCACCGTCAGCCCTCAGAAGGCGGGTGTGAAAATCCCGAAAACTCTGAACAAAACAAAATGAATACAACGAAACAATATGAAAAACCAAACGTTAAGGCGTACCCTGTATGCGACGCGCTTGGTGTATCTGGCCCGCATCAAGTGAGAAGAAACATTAGGGTCCAAGCAAAACAAAAAACCATTAGATTTGCAAGTTTAAACGTGGGAACGATGAAGGGAAAGATGGCAGAAGTGGCGGACATGCTAGCTAAAAGGCGGATTGATGTGATGTGTGTGCAAGAAACCAAGATGAAAGGCTCAAAGGCGTTGATGATGGGCTTAGGATACAAGATGGTCTACAATGGAAAGGAAAACCATCGCAACGGAGTTGGGATAATACTAGCGCAAGAACTAATTCCAACAGTCGTTAAAGTTAACAGAGCTTCCGAGCGAATCATAGCAATCAAACTGGTTATTGAAGGCAAAGTCACCAACGTTATCTCGGTGTATGCACCCCAAACAAATCTTACGAACCAAGAAAAGGAAGAGTTTCGTGAAATACTAGAAGCAGTGCTGATGGACATACCAAACGAGGAATTGACAATAATTGGAGGGGATTTTAATGCGCATGTAGGAGAAGAAAATGTGGGGTACGAAAGAGTTCACGGAGGCAAAGGTTATAGAGCGATAAATGATGACGGAGGGCACTTGCTAAGATTCGCCCAAGCTTTCGACATGGCCATTGCCAACACCTTCTTCAGCAAAAGAAGATCCTATCTCATTACCTACCAAAGTGGTTCCAATCAATCTCAAATAGACTTTATGCTAGTTTCGAGATGACAGCTTAAACGAATCAAAGATTGCAAAATCATCCCAGAAACCATATCTGCCCAGCATCAGCTCCTGGTGATGGACTTCACGTTTCGGCGCCAGAAACATAGGCCCAGCAAAACAGAATTTCTTCCCCAAATCAAATGGTCAAAGCTCAAGGAGAGAAACGAAACCTTCGCAATCACCTGCAACCTTGACAGCGAATACAATTGCGAAATCATACCAAGTCCTACGCAGTTCTGGTGCGAGTTATCTTCAAAACTCAAAGCGGGAAAGAAATACTTGGAACTACAAAAGGTGGGCGTGATAAGAGAAGAATTACATGGTGGTGGAATGAAAGAGTTGAAAGAGAAATATCAGAAAAGAAAAAGCTGCTTAAACGATGGAAAAAGAGTCAACTGACCAACGACAAGCTTGATTACAAAGAACAATGCAAAGTTGTGAGAAATGTCGTACGAGAAGCGAAAAAGAAAGTATATGAACAAGCATACAAGGAGATGGCTACCAAAAGTGGGCAAAATTTGGTATACAAGATGGCAAAGCAACGTAAAAGACAGTCAAGAGGTTGTGACGGAAACGTAAAGTTCATCAAAAACAAAGAAGGCAAGCTTCTCGTAGACCAAACAAAGGTACTGGAGCGTTGGAAAGAATACTTCAATGAATTACTGAACAGCGACACAAATAGAATTGAGCTCGAGGGGATACCCCCAAACTGTAACCTAATACCACCAATCTCAAAATCAGAAGTCAGCCTTCAGCTCAAAAAGTGTTCAAACGGGAAAGCGACAGGTCCCGACAACATACCCATTGAGTGCTGGAAATCTTTAGGAGATGAGGGAATTTCGGCGTTAACGACTCTATTCAATTTGATATTAACATATCAGAAAATACCTCCAAATTGGCAAGAAGGCTACATTATTCCAATCTTCAAAAATAAAGGCGACGCATTTGACTGTCACAATTACAGAGGCATCAAACTAATGTCTCATACTTTCAAACTTTTCGAAAAAGTCATAGAAGCCAGGTTAAGAGACGTAATCGATATAGGTATTGAGCAATGCGGGTTCATGAAAGGAAGGTCGACAATTGACGCGATTCATGCCGTGCGCAACATGGCAGAACGTTTCACGAGAAAGAATAAAAAGCTATACTGCACATTGGTAGATTTGGAAAAAGCTTTCGACAAAATTCAAAGATCAGTAGTATGGTGGGCTTTGAGGAGAAAGAATGTTCCTGAGATGTATATCAAGTTGATTCAGAGTATGTATGAAAGAAATTTGACGTATGTAAGGAGTTCGTCAGGAACATCGAAAGGATTTACAATTAATGAAGGTGTGCACCAAGGTTCGGCCCTAAGTCCCCTACTATTCATCGCGGTGATGGACATGATCTCAAAGAGCGTTGCCACAAATCCACCGTGGCACATACTGTACGCTGACGACATTCTACTAATGGCTGAAAACCCGCAGGAGATGTGTGAAAGTCTGAATAATTGGATGAAAGCGATTGAAAAGCTAGGCCTAAAAATTAACAAAGACAAAACTGAATTGATAGTTTTCGGAGGCTCAGAAGGTGAACAACTGGTAATTAACGAAGACTGGTCTCTTAAATCAAAGCCAACAGCAACCTACCTAGGTGCTTACCTACAATCCGATGAAAACGTCGAGCAAGAAGTTAGGAACAAACTCAAAGTTGGGTGGCTAAAATGGAGATCGTTGACAGGTGTCCTGTTCGACAAAAATATACCAATAAAAGTTAAGGGCAAGGCTTACTCAAGCATAGTACAACCGGCAATAACATACGGCTTAGAAACAACAGCGTTAAGGAAAAGCGATGAAAGAATACTACAAACGATGGAAATGCGCATGCTACGGATGTTTCTCGGGGTGACTCGCAAAGACAAGATCCGCAACGATCATATACTTGGAAGTTTACACATAACACCCATACAAAATAAAGTCGAAATCAACAGACTCCGATGGTTTGGACACGTTATGAGGCAAAAAGACGGGTATCTAAGCAATCTGGTAAATGCAATTGAAGTGCAAGGCAAGAATAAAAGGGGCAGACCTAAACTCACCTGGTCTCAAAGGGTAGACGCTAGCATGAGATGTCACAATCTAAATAGAAATAAGTGTAGAGATAGAAACAAATGGAGACTTAAACTGAAAGAGCTCACTGCCTCAATGGCAAAAAGCTAACAATGAAAAAAAAAAAAAGAAGTCATTTATATAAAAAAATTAATAAAATTTTAGACTATAGATGTCGTAACTTTACATTAAAACTTTAAATTTTTTTTAAATTCTTATTTTTTTAGCTTTTTTGATAAAATAAAGTTTTTTAGGGTTTTATATATGGTTTTTAAGGAAATACCTAATGACCAAATTTGCCCAAATTAATTGTAATAGACTAGTGCCAAAAAGCTAAATTAAAAATTCTCATAATCAATTATTGATGGATGATTGTAAATTTTTAAGAAAAATGCGGGAAAACGAAGTTATTTTTGAAAAAGGCGCAATCCTGCGGTTATCGATTGGAAAATTGCCGTTAGATAAACTAAGTCAAGAAATTACAAACTTTGAAGCCTTTGTAAGTTTGATTTTTGTTGGTAATTTTTAGATCATATATCTTATAACAATATAATTTTTTTAGTGTATGATGAGAGAATGTGTCGAAATAGAACAAGTTGTTTATATTGCTCTTATACCCAAAATTTACAACAATATACTTTTTAACCCTATATGCAAAATGGCAACAAGTTTATATTTATTTTATTTTACAGACAAAATATTTTAAAAATAGCCAGTTATAACCAGGGATTGGAACCGTCCGAAAAATGTCACTGGTTCCGGTTCCAAAATTTCGTGCAACCGGTTCCGGTTCCATTTCATTTTTTTTTCATACAGTTCCGGTTCCGGTTCCAAATATTTTTTAATTACAAAATGTAGTGTGCACGTGTGTATATATATAAAATATACCGATAGGATACAAAATTACGGGGAGGGTAAAATTTTGCGATAAACCATCTTATTGGTTTTCCTCTGATTGGCTCACGTGACAATATCACGTTACAAATAATGTAAAGTAGCAAACGCATGTGTGATTTTTATATGTCCTATTATATTTAATTTATTTAATATTTAAAACGGTGCAATTATTTGTATCTTATAATATTAGTTTCTTACGTCTAATTTTGTTTTTCTTTATATAAAACCTTTCTTATTCACATTGTTTGATATTATTTTTGGCTTATTCTTTTAATTTATGATAGTGTATTGTACTATTGTTTTTAATTTAATATAAGTATATTTTTGGTTTCTTGTTAAACCGTGTCTTGTAGTTATATATTTAAGTTAAATTAAAAATGGTAAAATTTTATATGTCCATGTCTTATTAATTTAAAAAAGGTATATTTGTTTTATACCACTTCTTGTTGATTAAACCTTGACTTGTAATAATAAAAGTATTTGCATAAAGGTTTAACATATTTTATTTATTTTGTGTCTTGCAATTGTAATTCTTGATCATATTGTTTGAAGCTTATTTATGTTATTATTAAATATAGGTGTATGTTTGTGCGTTTAAGTTAATAGTGTGTCAGTCAGACGAGGCGTAAAAGTTCAACAGACATTTTTGCTTGTTATATATTCGTTAAATATGTTGTGTCGCTTAAATCCATCTTGATAAGGTTGATTAGCAAATGTATACGGCGATCAATTTATTAAACCTTTCGAGTGCTTTTTCAAAAGTTACGTTAAAAACTTTGGTGACCTAATCGACACTTGCCAAGCACTTAATGCATGTTTTGACATAATCAAGATATAGCCGTGCGTTACGTTCCCACGTTACATAGGGAAAAGGGGGGGGGGGGGGGGATGGTTTGGTCAAATGACCAAAAAATATACCTATTTAATTCTACTATCATATACTTTTTGTTGACTTGAATAACTTTGTGCCTATACGGTCTTGTATTAACGACGTATCTCTCTAGTGTCTGCCTTATCAACTGATAGAAGGATACATGCCTTACGTGCTTGAACTGGGAATAAAAAAATTTGAGTAATTTCTGGAAAGGGAGCTTAAAACGGCCACATCCAAGGCTTCGGGCAAGGGGAAGGTTACGATTAATAGCAATGTAGGTCTCAATTGACCTTTAATTGGAATAAATTCCTTTAAAGATGATCTAATGGAAGTCAAGTTACCAGCAGCCATAAAAATTCTCGCTTCAAAAGCCTATATTAATCCGCAATTGGGACTATTGGATCTTTCCGGACCCCAGAACTTTTTAAATATTGAATATCTTAAAATATAATATATATTATTGGCCAAAATTTTGTGACTTTTTTCTCAAATAAAATAAATAAACAAAACTAGTAATTTAAATTTGATCTAAATCTAATAACAAAATATATTTTGAAATTAGTTGTTGTTTATTGCCCCATTCGTTGGAAGTTGGTAGTGAGATTGAGCGGGCAGCTGATAATGGATTGATCCAAAGATATATAGGAGAGATAGGAGGCACGCGGTTAGGGCATATGAGCCAGTGTTGTATATCGTCAGATGCTGATTTGCTGTCGTAGCAAATTGGGGTGTATATATATCCCTTACTCTCAATCTTAATGTTAAAAACCATAATATATTCTCAATGTAAATTTTAAAATAAATTGCAGCCCACCCCTTATGTATATAAATTGTTTGTAATGTATAATAGTGATAATAATACTAGGAACTATTTTATTTTCTTCATAAAACTAGTTTAAGGGTATATAAATACGTTTTTTCTTTGAAATAATTTAGACTTTTGAAGTTATAGAAATTCAAGATTGGGGTTCGTATGGACCCCACTGCATCATACGCGCTACAAAAATTTCATCCTACCATTTGTTAAAGTTGTTTTAGATTAAAAATTGGATCTTGGGTACAAAAAGGGGACCGCTTAATCGCGATTATTCGTCTTGGCTTAACCTGATGTCCAGATTAAAACGGAACGTTTAGGTCAATCTTAGCTTGGGAATTATGTTCATCAACCAAATCCTAAACTCGTCTAACGTATTTCCAACCCTAAACTAGATGCACTTTTATACTAGCTACCTCACCCTAACTAGGTTTTCGGTTAGATGTAATGAATTAGAGAATGCAACAAGAAAATTAATGCGGTGCCGGAGGTTAAATTCTCGGCCCGCAGTAAGAAAGACTGCAAACAATTATTTTAAAAAAGAATAAAAAAGAATCAACGTCGAATTATACCATCAGATATGACTTTTCTGACCATGAACAATGTCGACCGACAACTCCCCGCTGTTATTATTTATAAACGGCAGGTAACCTATTGGGGGATAGTCGGTACAACATTAAAAGGATTTAACGGTCGGTGGCATTCCCAAGTGCGGAGTTATTGACGCAAGGGCACTACAAATGGAGCCCACATTAATTCAACAAGAAAAGACTTATCCGCCCAGGACTTTTTAGAGATTGACAAATTATTACTTCTTTCTCGATTTAGGGAATGCTAAGGCATGGACGCTCCTAGTTGGTAGAGTAATTTGTCTGGTTAATTTTGATAAATTACTGGACACTTATTTGCTAGAACTTCGACGATTCACTTCGTCGGCGAGGCTTCTTAAATGGACAAGCGACATTATAAACTGCACGAGATAAAGCAACAACAGGTCTGTGTTGCCCCTAGATGTCCGGATTCAAATTGATTTTGAACAATCGTCTAAACTTCTGTCATAATGCGGTTTTTTTAACTGATTCTTAATTTCGCTTTTATCAGATGACCATTAAAACCTGTTATTAATAACCCCGTGGCTACTATCGAATGAATGATTTAGTGATATCTCTGAAAAAAATCTTAACAAGGTTTGTAAGTGAATGTGCGGAAGAATCATTATCGTCTCCGGATTATATTTAAAATCAAATTAAAAAACCTTTTGGTGGTGCATATTTTTCTTCTTGCACTGAATTATTACACGCAAATGGCTTTTCGTCCCGAGTGGAACTTACTTGAACCTAGTTTTTCCCGGTAAATTTAAATTTTGTGGATCAACTGCGTAATATTTTTAAATAGTAATATCTTTAGTGAATTTATATTGCAAGAAAAAACTACAAAACATATACAAAAACAAATCCTATTATAAATGCTCTTACGGGGCCGGGTGGGAATGCGATCGTCCCAAATCCAGTAAAAAGTTCAAATCCAGAGAAAAAATTTACCGCTTGGAAAAATTTAACATAATCTGTTCTAAGTTTAAAAATTAGTGAGAGCTAACTATAGCTTAAATTTTGTTAGCCAACTTCAGCCTTTAAATAATATGCAAACATTTGAATTTGATCACAAACTAAACAATTTTAATATTATTAACAAATTTAATATTGTTAATGATTAAAATTTTTACGTAAAGTAAAAATGGTTGTGATTTATTTGATGACTAAGCTCTTAGTATTATTTTTAAATAATAAAAATTTAGATGTTAAAAAGATATTAAGATAATATATCATAATTGTTTAGAATTTATTAATAATTCACTATCACAAAACAATAAGAATATTACAAAAGATGATATAAAATATTGCTGCAATTTATTAATGATGTGCTAGTTTAATTGTTTTACATATTTACCAAATAGTGAAATGAACAAGACTTGTAAATATTATCATAATTGTTGAGAATTTAATGATAATCCACCATCACAAAACAATAAAAATAATACAAAAGATCATATAAAATATTGCTGCTACTAAATTTACTAATTATGTGGTAGTTTAATTGTTTTATAAATATATTAAAAAGTGTACAAGACTTATAAATGCTTTAAATCATTATAATTTGAAAGATGATATTTAAGGGCAAACTTATAATTATTTATTGAAATTTAATCAAAATATTTAAAAATTCTTTGAACAATAAAAAAATGTATAAGATTAAAATAATATAAATTAAAAAAAATAATATTTTTTAACTAATTAAATTTTTAGCATATTCATTAAATCTGAGTATCACATTATTTAATTGTTTTATCTATATAATAAAAAAAGACACGTAATTGCATAAAAATGTAAAAATTTTATTAAAGATATTATTTAAAAATTTGATAAAAGAATCAACTTGACTAAATGCTTAATCGACTAGACTAGTTTAAAAATAAATATTGAATTAAAATATGTTACAAAATAAAACACTTCAAAAGCATGGTCATAAAAGGTATATAAAAGAAACTAAACTTAATCAGCTAGTGGTCTTCTCCTTTTTTTTAATATTCTCATCATATCTAGCTCTTCATTAATTTTATTTGTGCAATTCTCTCCATATAAAATTTTTTTTTTAGTTTTTGAATCACTTATATTAAATGTTGAAGTACAATGTTTTGCATGAAAAACAATAATTACCATATTTTTTCTTTCTTAATCTTAAAACCCTGCCTTCAACAATTATCAATAAATTTTTTCTTACTGTAAAAAGAGGTGAAAAGGGTTTTAAAAAAACAGGTATGTTAGATTCTGCTTCTCTAGTAATGTCATTTTGTTGTGTTCGTGCTTGAAAAACGCTTAAACTTGTGAGTTGACTTGGTTGAGACATTGGTGTAGAAACATTGCATAATGTATTGATACTTTCACTAGGCTCCAAATGGCCATCTGAAAGGATTGATTCTTCAATAATGGGGGTTATTTGGCATGGTTGGAAATTATGGTCAATTGGAAATTCATTATTATTAGGCATTGTGGTGGTTTCTTCAATGGGAATATTTGGCATGGTTGAGTGGTTGTAGGTTTGTGAATGATCATCAGATTGGAAAGTGCTCCAGTATTCACTTCATTTATAGGTATTTGGCATGGTTGAGTGGTTGTAGATTCATGACTGATCATCATATTGGAAAGTGCATTGTTATTCACTTCACTGGCAGGTGTTATTACTTAAAATAATTAATAAGGGTGCATTTATTAAATTGATTTGACAATAAAAATTAATAATTTAAATAAAGTTACATATATTAGCCATTCTTAATTAAATGCAAAGAATAATATATTTATAATAAAAATTAATTTTTTTTTATGAAAACATATAACCTAAGTTTTGAAATGTTAGGGTATTTAATCCATGTTCCTGATCATATGTCACCATTAATGGGGAAGAGCCTAACAAAATTAATAGATTTAGTTACTTGTACAACTTCTGTTACATTGGTGGAATGCCCCAAAAAAGAGGCTATAATTCACATAGACTTTAGTTCCACAATCTGAGCAATGCCCATAAATTTTGTTTTTTTTTCTTTTGGTAAGCTTAAATGCTTTACGTGTAGCTTTTATCCAACCTAAACATCTTACATAAAATGTTAAATGCCTCTTATAACTTCAAAATTCTTGCATGCTATTTAGCTCTCACTAATATTTAAAAGTAAATTTATTCAGCTCTTAGCTTTTCTATACAGCTATTTTATTATATATTTCAATAACATAATATTAATATAATAAAAAGAGACTGTAATCATAGCGATAATGGTTAAGAGGATAGAAAGGTAAATCTATAAATCCTTTAAATATCTAGGTTTCAACTCCTAACATTATTATTTTCACAATTTAACCTAAATCAATTATAAATAATATTGGTATAAATTAATACTAAAGGCAAATATCACAAGTAGAACAGATTATGTTAAATTTTTCCAAGCGGTAAATTTTTTCTCTGGATTTGGGCTTTTTACTAGATTTGGGACGATCGCATTCCCACCCGGCCCCAAAATTACATATCTTTTATTTACAATAACAATATTTATATATATAATCATATATAATAAATTTATTTTGTTAAATCATTATTTAATTTAATTAACAAAATAGCTTGTAAAAGTTCTTCTGATGTCTTCCCCCTTATATCCGATAATATAAATTTAAGGGTCGAAAACGACCTTTCTACACTAGCCTAAAAATAACAAAATAAAAATATACCTGTGTTGCGGGAACACTAAGTAGTATTTTTGAAATTTGATAAAGCTGGGGAAATTGGGCTGATGCCTTTTCCCAAAAAGCGATTATAGTAAATTCTGAACTAAAAGGAAGATTTTCAATTTCTGATTTTTGAGAATCAATTGATTTATAAGTATCGAAATTAACGAGATTCACTTGACTTGAGTGATTTTTGAGATAATTATTAAATTCTTCATCTTCGTTTGTACAATTAACGAGGTCTTCATCAATTATTTCTAAGCTCTTATCCTCCAGCATCAACATTTTATTCCAAAGTTCTTTTAGATGAGATCGAGCCTCAGCTTTTTCCTGAACCGATAAAAGACCTTTGTACCTATGATCTAAAAATATCGCTGCCAGTAAAACAGGAGATTTAAGGTATGCAGACTCGCGTTTTTCCATATCAGAATAAATAAAGTAAATGAATATAATTTAAAAGAGATTTCAATGTGTAGTGGTTTAAGCGACGGCTTATACGTTTGGGCTTAATGGGTTCAATTCTTGGGTGGAGAATTTTTTTATATATTTAATATGTATCTGTTAGATGAATTTAAGTTATAATAATATAGGAACCGGAACCAGGAATCGGAACCGGAACCAGGAACCGGCGAACTTAGGAACCGGAACCGGAACCGAAAATTCAGGAACCGGTTCCAGGTTCCAGTGTGCGGTTCCAAAGATTTTGGCTGGTTTCGGTTCTTACGCGGTTCCGGTTCCAATCCCTGGTTATAACTAATTAACCCTTTTTCTTGTTTATAATTAAAATTTAGCAATTTAAATAACACTTATATAATATGGGTTTTTCTAAACTAATTTTGATTTATGTGCAGTGCCATCTAATGCAGTAAAATTTAGCCTTTGTTTTAATAAATGGCATTTTTTATTGGTTTATTATACAAAATTGAAATTGATTAATATTCAGTAAACTGTGCAATGCATAGCAATTTTTTAATAATTGGCATGTTATATGAAAACTAATATTTTAATTCATTACAATGTTCAGTGCCAACTAATGCAATAAAATTTAGTTGTTTAATATTTGCCATCAAATATTGATTTATCTAAAATAATTGATATTTAGTCAGTAAGCTGTGCAATGACTCCTAATGCAATATGTCTATCTCAACCCCATAGTAAACCAACTTAATATATTTATATATTTTTAGTGTGATTTCTATAATCTTTATTTTTTATAACATTTACACTTTATATTAAAATGTGCAATCACATAATGCATATAATTTTATGTTCTTTTTTTTAAAAAAATATTTTGGCATTTTTCAAGTTGGTATAATATTCTTTTTATATATTGCACCATCAATTCCCTATCATTTTAATTAAAGGTCAAGATGTGGTTTCAACTACTGGTGATACAACAATAAATGATGTACCTGAAAAATCTTAGAGTAAATGAAAGTTTCAATTACCTTAATATTTGACATAAAAATATGATATAATTAAAATAAATGTGGAGACAATTTTTTAGGGTATTAATATATTTATAGCAGAAGATGTGATCTTAATTACATGTGATACATTGTTGAGCAATATGCCTGAATCTAGTAACTTGATTATTTTTTATTCAAAATAACATTTTTCGGAATATTTACGTAGATATATATATGGTCACTTGAAGTCTCAGTTTTGGCTGTAAATTGGTACACTGGTAGGGTCATTGGGTGCTGATAAAAACCTAAATTTTTTTTGACCGGAAGTGATTTTTGACCGAGATATGAGCAAAAATATTTTTCATTTTTTTGCTAAAAAAAATTTGAGGCAATTTTGCGCGCATGTATCATCAAAAGTATTGTAGCTAGAGTCATAATTTTTTTTTATTTTGAAGATCTTAATAAAGGCTACTTTAGACGCAAAAAATATAAAAAAAAATTTTTTTTAAGTTACCAAAAAATTAGAGTCAAGTTTAGACACAAATAGCTCAAAAAACGTATCTTTGAATTTTCTGAAAAATTTATAAAATATGGCCCTTAATATTGTTAATAAATTTATGATTTAAAAAGTTTGGGACCGGCATGACTTTTTATAAAAATTTAAAAAAAACAATTTTTTGCCCTAATTTTCGGACATATTTATGCCCTTGGTACTATATTAGAATATTCTAATGTGCCAAATTTGACAATATTTTAAAAGCAGGACATATGGGCAATTGTGTTAAACCATAATAGTTTGATTTATTTGATTATTACTATTATTAAATTTACAATGAAAAAGTGAACCTCAAAACCGAAGTGAAAATTTTGCCAATTTTCAAAATCGACTTTCTGGTTAACCAGCCAACCTTTTATAAATATTTAACATTTATTTTATAGATAAAATATTGCTTAATAACATATAATAGCCCCAGCTTTTTTCATTCGATTTTGACTCTTGTACAATAAAAATACCAAAATTTGCCAAAAAACAGCAAATTTTCAGGAGTCAATAAACTAACGCAGATTGTATTCATCTGTGCAAGCTTATTTTTTTATTATTTTTGCATAATTAACTAATAATATTTAAAACCTATAAAATCAGTCATAATTTGACTGTTTAAGTGTTAAAAAAATAGAATATATATTATGTATAGAAAATCTTAAATACGAGATAGGTAAATTACAAAAAAAGGAGAAAACTTAGATGTAAATGGAACTAAAATTGTTGGTTTTTAAACTTTATTAAGGTCGGTTAGATATATATTGTGTGCCTTGCTCTAAATAGCCTTTCAAAAGCATATATTGCATTTGTAGAAATTAATAAAAAAGACTGAATGTCTATATTTTATTTATATTAAATAAGGTCTAATATTTAGTCTTAAAATTCATCATTGAAGTTTATTCTGCCCGTTATAATCATTTAAGGTTGTTTGACCCTAAAATTGACTTCTTTTATGTAATTATAATATCAAAAAACCATATCACTATATTTCATAAAATAATTGACTTTTTACTATTTTAAGTTTGTTGATAATAATAAAAAAAGAAAATCTGTTGAATCATAATATTCTAAATAGGCCAAATATATTCTATTTCACTTATTTTTGTCAAATTTAACGTTGTTAAGGCTGTTTTATTTAAAAACTATTAAAAAGGAAAAAAATAAATTTTTACAAATTTTTTAACCTCATTATTTTTTCTAAAATCCTCTCAAAATTTTTGCCGAGGATAAATATTGAGAATTATGTAAATATTCTAATATTATTCATCAAACAAAAAAGGACTAGTAAAAGTTAACATATATAAGCATAAAAATTTTAAGTTTTTATTTTTTACACCTTAAAATTTCAAAAAACCTGGCAAACTTTGGTTTTTATTTCATAAAAAGCTATGGGTACGTTAAAAAATGTTGGGGGAAATTTATATTATAGAGTGATGTTTTATGTATAAAATGCAATTTTAAATTTTCAAATTGGTTTTGTAGTGACCCAGAAAGTCGGCTTAGAAGATAGGAGTAAAATCCTGAAAATTACCAATTTTTTTGTTCTGAAGTTCCCCTTTTCTTTCCAAAATTGACAATAGTTTGAATCAAATTAATAAAACTGTTATAACCTAACATATTTGCCCCTATGTCTAACTTCTTATATATAAACAAATTTGGCACTTTTGAATATTTTAATATAGTACAGGGAGCAAATTTTTGTCTAAAAATCAAAAAAAAATTTTTTTTTTTGAATTTTTTAAAAAGTCTAGTTGATCCCATACTTTTGAGTTCACATATTAATAATGAATACTAAGGACTGTATTTCAGCAATTTTTTAAGAAATTCAAAAATACGTTTTTTTTGTTTAATCAAACTGAATGTTCTTTACAAAATTATAAAATTTTAAAAAAATAATTCTAAAATAATAAACACATGCAAGATAGCCCTTAATGTTCTCTAAATAAAAAAAAATTAAGTCTCTAGCTATAATACTTTTTGACTTATAACCTCCCAAAGTTGCATCAAATGTGAAAATTCACCTTGCAATTTTTTTTTCTTTTGCCCCTATCTCCGTCAAAAATCACTTTCGGTCAAAAAAAATATCCAGATTATGCGATACCCTTAGAAACTACCTCCATGCAAAATTTCAGCCAAATCAAAAGGGGTACCCTTCCCCGACTTGTTGGATTGAGGTGGAATTGACCATATACTGATTGTCTTATGTTTAAAATGAAATTTAACATTTGTTTCAATTAGTATATTATCTGGATATGTTAAAAATAATGATTTTTGTTTAGCTCATTGTGCAATACCACCTAAAGCAACATATTTACCTCAATCCCATGGTAAATCAACTTTAATTAGTTTGGTGTATATTAATACTTTATTTTTGTAACATTCAAAATTTTATACATTTAAATATGCAAGTTAACACCGGATGCTAGCATCCTACTTGTTTTTTTGTAATAATTAATATTACATAATTTTCATCTTGATATAATATTCAAAATTTTAATATACCATACCATATAATTATAATGCCTTGTAATTTAAATTTTAGGACCTGATTTGATTTTAACTACACGTGATACCACATCAAATTCTGAACAATCTTATAGTAATTGAATGTTTTAATTACCTTGATATTAACCATTAAAATATGAATATATAAGAATTATAATCTAAGAATTTTTTAAGGCATTATCAATTTGCTTATAGCACATGATGTGATACCAATTAGAAGTTATACAGTATTAAGGAATATACCAGAAATTTCTAGTAATTTTTTTTTAATTATAAATTAAATACCATGCAAATATTTATTTTTGGCTAATTATGGTTTAATATAACCTTTTAAGATAATGCAATTATATACTTTATAAATTTAGCACACCATGCAATATTCAATTCAAGTTGTACACAAAAGTCAATAATAATTGATCGCTTTAATAATGCTATTATTAGAAACAACGTTCCTTATATCACTGTTAATGATGCGTTAATAATTATCTCGCCCCACTCTAAACTCCTCTTGTTTAACAATTTTACCTACTTACTGGGCTTTTAGAAAAAAATGTTTTTATATGTAATCCATGAATGTATTTTTTTACTATATTAGATTCTATTTTAATATAAATTTTAATCCTTGATCAATCATATAAATTTTTTTCACTGTTTTTTATTTGTGATTATTACTATTATAAATTTATAGCAATATATAACAAATTTTAGGAATTTTATTTTATTTACATTATTTCAATTTTTATTGAATATTTAAATTATTTTTAGCTCGAACTATATATTACAATTTTAACGCTTAATTTATAGTGTAGAATAAATTCTATTTTAATCAAAGATTTTTTATTATAATACTTTTAAACTGGCTTAGATATTTATTTTTAACTGTACAAACACTGACTTATAACTAATATTTATAATAATATGGAAAATTTTATAGCATTTTTAATTGGCATTTAATTAATTTTTTTTAGCGTATAGTTATAGTTTATAAATTGATATGTTATGAGATGACAATAAAGTATAATATATATTATTATGGTATTTAGAAAATTGGTTGTTACTAAAGTAAATTAAGCCGTAAATAAAATAGGCAATTGTAACTTTAACTCAAGAGTTAGTAAAAATTACCCACCTTCGCCTCGGAGGGGTAGCCATCATTGTTTATAAATTTCTGGTGGCCAAAAATCATTACATTAACCTGCGGTTAAGAAGGTAAAAAAAGTTACATGTAGTGTCTGGTGTGTGGCGAAAATAATAAATTCGAAAAGCTCGTTTACAAATAAAAATTGTTATATTAGCTTTTATATCCAAATTTTTTTTAAGTGCGTGTCCAACGTTCATTCATTTGTTCAAGAAATTAAAAATTTTTGTAAAAAAAATAATATAAATATAATTTTTAAAGGAATCGTGCTAAAAGCTGTTTATTTAGATATAGATAAAATATCCTAAATTAACGCAATTGCGTCGCCTTATAAATTAAATCATATAATCTCTAATATTATTCATATTTTAAGCAAGCTTAAATTAGCTAAAAATATTCTAAATTAACAAATTAATAAAATCAAACTCCAATTAAAAATATTAAAAAATATTTATACGAAATTTTCTTTCGAATCTTAACTAACTTGAGTTATTTGAACTCAACAATGGGCATAACCTAAAAAATGCATAATCTTATATTTAAAATCTATATTAGAATTATTACGTAATATGCCTAAGCAAGTGGCACTATAATGCTCATATAGACTCCAGCGTATTTTAAATTTTAATTAATATGCTTTACGGCGGTGTCAGAGTTCATTTATTATTATATACTAAAAATTTTAATTTTCTAATTTTCAACATTAAACTAATATTTTATTTTAATTGAAATCATCATCAAATATATTAAATATGTAAAGTAATTGATTTGATTAAGGATATAAACAATGTATTATTATGATTTATTACTGCTCCATCTTGCTTTTTAGAGCAGAGACACTCCTATCAAAATAAGGGAGCTCTTAACGCGCCCTTATAAATCATAATATTTGTAACTTACTATATATAACTAAGAATAAATTGTGCAAGTTTTAAAAATTTGCTTGTAGAAGTATTATAGTCCGTAGGGCATTCTATCGGAATTCTGGTAATTTAATTATATAATAATATAAACCTTCAGGCAAAATTTAGTATTTTAATCTGTTATTAACTTAAGCAACCCATACAATTTAAAATCTAATCCTAACCTCTTAATAATTTCTATTTAAAATATTTTTAACTCGAACTTATTTTAAGACAAGCACATTAAATTTAAATTTAATGAATAGATATTATTATTAAAATAATATCTTTGTACACATATGCTTCCGTTAGCACTTTAATGGTAAAATACAATATAAAAACAATGATATATCATCAATAATAGTTCAAAATGGAAAAACTACAGCATTCTTTATAAGTTTTTATAGTTTTATTTAATAGATATAAAAAGATTCTTCTATATCAATATTATAAAAAGTATTGCCTATACTATATCCAATTTATTATTTTTATAAAAAAAATTTCTTGAATAACTATTTAAACGTACGTACAAACATAAATTTAATTTTAAATTTATTTACTGTTATAAAAAATTAATATGCCCTTTTAAGTATATTATTCAATGAACTTTAAAGTATTTATTAATGATAAATGACACTGCTCAACAAATAACAATTTCGAAAATATAAGTTTCTTAAACCATAACCCTTGATAGCCATATCTCATATGTATTTAATTTGTTCTAATTTATTTACCTTGACTTTTAAGATCCGTCATTCCTATACAAAAAATGGCCTTTTTGACAAAATTAGATTTTGAAACGTTTACTATACCCTAAAAAAATCAAGTCTTTTTTCATAAAATATCTTTTAACTCACATTTATAATCTTAAATAAAATAAAATTAATATTAAGTTACGTCATCTTTTTTTAATATGGAAAAATGCAGAAACTTTAATGCAGCATATATATTCTGTTTTTAATAAAATTATTATTTGACGTTTGAATTTAACAGTTTAGCTGTTGTAAATATGTTTTATTATATTTGTTTGTAAATTTTTTTGTTTAATTGACCTTTTTTTAAAAATTTAATGTTTTTAGCTAACTTACTAAGTTTGATTAGGAAAAAAAAGCTAGAATCAGTTTTATTTTTAAGAATCGTTTTAAATTTTTATTTAAATTTGTCTATGCAAGCTGACAGTGGCGACTCGTCATTAGGTGCAAGGTGTTCACTGAACACCCTGGCAAAAATTTATATAGAAATGTTTTTAAAACTATTTAAAATTAGTTTTGGATGGTCTAGCGGGACGGCAGTGATTTGTAAACAAAATAAAAAATTGAAAGTCCCATCGTACCATTTTCTATTTACAAAATTAAATCATACATAAGCTGTTTTATGTTTAAATAAAGAGGATCAACAGCTAGATTCAAAAAACTAACATCGAGTGTCTATCAGAAAATGTGCAATTCAAATATTGAACCGTGCTTAGTCAAATGCAATTTAAAAGCTTAATATTATTAAGCTATTAAGTCTATTTACGAGGTCAACAACTTAAATTTCAGGTAACATAGATTATTTTGTCGTAAGATGTTCAGCGTAAAAATTGAACACGTAATATTAATCTTCGAGCGTGTTCAATTCTAAAATTGATCATATATCGACTATATTTAAAAAAATAAACAACCCGGACAAGAAAGCTAATAATTTTTTATATTGCATTGCACGATGTTCAATCCAAGAACTGAACACGTAATGGTTCACTCCATCCAGCACAGGAGCGTGTTCAATCCACAATTTGAACACTATGTGTGAGTTATAGTTTAGCCTCTTAACATTGAGGATTGAGCCTATAATAACACGCAGAATACAATATACAATATTAAAAAGAAAGTGTTCAATTATTAAATTGAACCCCAATTACATATTTAATAACACGAAGACATATAACAGCTAAAAGATGGTGTTCAATTCTAAACACATACATATTGTGTTCAATGCCTAGCATTGAACACTTTATTAACACGAAAAATACAATAGTAAAAAGATTGTGTTCAAATAAAATTAAGCGTCAATGTGTTCAATTTTAGCATTGAACACTTAATAACATAGAAGGGTAAAAAGTTTAAGTTAGCATTAAGTCTCATATTTATAAAAGATTGGGTATATTCGAATGATATATGAGAGAAAAGCCAAATGTGTTACACAAAATTTTAAAGCTTATAATTAAATTGTAGAGACTACACGCTCGTTGAACAATAATGTTAGTATTTTTTTTCACTTCAATATAAAAATTATGTTTAATTTTTGAATTTTAATTAATATAAATGAAAATTCAAGATTTAAAAAACAACCCATTTTCTTCTCATTCCAGAACATTCCTGGAAAAATTCAAATTTATATCGACAATTCCAAAGGATCCCATTCTACTTACACAAGAATGTTCTATAAATAAAAAAACAGTTACCCGAAAGTTTAACAACGAAATTCTTCAAAAACATATTTGGATGGCTTCATCGACAATAACTTCTAAAGTTTATTGTTGGCCCTGCCTTCTTTTTAACGAAACAGGGACAGGTCCATTTAATAAGGGCTATAAAGATCTCAATCATTTAACAACCGCAATATCAAAGCACGAATCATCGAGGGAACATATTCAGTCGTACTTGGCATTCAAAAGTTTTGGAAAACAACAACCAATCGACGTTATATTGAGCAAACAGCCAAGTGAGGACCGAATTCGTCATAATGAGAAGGTGAAACTAAATCGCAATGGATTAAAAAGGTTCATTGATATTATCTTTTTTATCGGAATTCACGAAATACCGCTTCGGGGGCACGATGAATCGACAAATTCATCCAATCGTGGAAATTATAAGGATCTAGTTACCTTGCTGACCACATACGACAAAGAATTCGAACTGTTTTTAAGTCAGACAAATGTTTTTCAAGGGACCTCCTCGACAATTCAAAACGATTTAATTGATTCGATTTCTTCTGTCGTGCTTAAAAAAATTCAGGAAGAACTTCAGGATACCCTATTTGTAGGGATCCTGATCGATGAAACGTCAGACATTTCTAGAAAAAGTCAATTATCCTTAGTTTTAAGGTAATTTTTGATTTATATGTGCCTCATATGAAATTACAAGTCGTATTTTTATGTATTTTAGTTTAACTCTCTGTGAGATTTGCCAATACATATTCTTAATTTTTTTTGCAAATCTACCTTTGCTCATTTTTGGTGGACCTATGCTTAACAAATAAATATTTTTTTATCACTTTTGTAAATTGGTTGAAATTTTAAATATAGATACGTGGTCAATTTCGAGGTAGTCGAACGTTTTATTAAGTTTGAGGATGTGTCATCAGACCGATCAGCAGAGCGTATTTCAAACTTGGCAATTAAATTTATCCAAGACTTTAATTTGGGGAAAAAAGTTATAGCCCAAACCTATGACGGTGCCGCAGTTATGGCTGGACACTTAAACGGCACTCAAAAACGCGTAAGAGATGAATTTCCTGCTGCAAAATTTATTCACTGCGCTGGTCATTGTCTTAATTTGGTTATTCAACAAATAACATCTAGCAACAAATTAATTCATATTTTTTTTAATACAATAAACGGCATTAGCGCCTTTATTTCAAAATCTAGTAAAATTGATCACGAATTTCGACAATTTTTGACATGCAAAGTCCCGCCAGCATGTCCTACTAGGTGGAGTTATTCTTCGAGAATAATAACTGTGCTACATGGAAATCTTCAACCCTTAACAGAATGTCTTGAGTCCATCATAGAAGATCCATCATCTTGGGGGCCGAACGTAACTCTAAAAGCTAGAGGATTTTTACATTTTTTTAAAGATTTTGATACTATTTTCCTTTTAATTTTATTTTCCAAGGTTTTTTCACATACTGACATTTGATTTAACATTTTGCAAAATAAATCTCAAGACATTCTTTTTTGCCTACAAAGTATTAATGAATGCATTTCTTATATGAACAGTTGTAAAAATGATTTTTATGATGTGTTTGAAGAAACGGTTAAACTATTTGGTCAATTTCCGTCGCCAAAACGTAATAGAGATGCAAATTTTCACGAAAATTTATATCAAAACATTATTCGTGATATTATTTGCAAAATGGAATGTCGTTTTGAATCTCTAAAAGATATTAAATTTATAAATTTAATAAATTGCTCTAATTTTAATGAATATAAAAAAAATTTTCTAATTACTTTGATAGATGATCTTAAAAAAAGCTACAATTTTTTTGATACAGTTAAGTTAATTAACGAATTAAAAGTTATGTACACTACGCCAGAATTTCAAAACAAAAACATTAAAAGTATTATTAATTATATAATAGAATATGAATTAAAAGAACCATTTTCCGAAGTCCTTTCCTTATCAATTTTAATTATGACTTTTCCTTCAACAACCGCTTCAGTTGAAAGGTCGTTTTCTGCGTTAAAACGTATTAAGACATTTAATCGTAATACAATTGGGCAGTCACGCTTATCGAATCTTTCCCTTATAACAATTGAAAAAAATTTGATTCAACTTTTAAAAACGAATCCAGTTTTTTTATGACGAAATCATAGATGAATTTGCACAAAGTTCAAGAAGATTGGATTTTCGATACAAATAAATACAAAAATTAAAATAAATTTTTTTTTACTAAAATACTATATTTTATTGTAGTTTAATTAATTGACCAAATACTTTGCCCGCATAAATAGTTTCATATTTTGCAATATTACTCCTATAGTTTTATATATAATTCATATGCTTTTAAATAAATAATGAACAATAAAATTTTGATTTTTGATTGAACACCCTGGCTAAAAATCCACGAGTCGCCACTGCAAGCTGATTATTATTTTGTAACTCTTATAAAATAATGCTCATTTTTTTTATTAGAACAAAGTCAAAGTAAATTAATTTTTAGGAAAACAAAATTGATTTAATGTTAATTTTCTAGCTGATGATTATCAGCATAAATTTATGTAAAATTATAGAATATCTCTTATTGTAACCGGCCCAGGTGTAATAAAATATTCAAAATTATTTAAAAATAAATTCTAAACGCTTCGCCCCTATACCAATATTTAAAAATCAATTGAAAATTGTTTAAAAAAATTATTTAAATAATGAAACTTAGAACGAGCACATAAAAATTGTATATCACTATGGTTTACCGTTAAATAAACATAGGTTTCTTAGTCCTTTAATTGTTATAAGCAACTCTATTACAAAAAACATGCCTCTTACACAATTTAAAAATCAAGGATAATATAAAATGATATGATATTTATTATTAATAATAAATAAAGCGAGAAATACTTTTAAATTTATATTCAATATTTATTAATTTAAATATAATAAATGAGTAGTTGCATTTGGTAAAATTTGAATTGTCCAATCCATGATCAAGAAAAACCGCATGCGCATTCCTTCTGCATTTATTACTCAAACCAAATTTTTAGAATTTTTAAAATTTCACGAAAATAAAAACTCACTTTGCACGTGCCCTATACCGCAAGTTAAGAAAAAAAAATATCTATTTATAATTGTAAACTAGAATTATATTTTTAATCTAGTTTAGTATATAACAATAATTTTAGCGCTAATTTTAAGTTAAGGCTAGAAAGTTTAAGACTAAATATAATTATAATTACTTCTAATAAGACAATATGATCGTCTATTTAATAGCATATTGGTAGTAAAATTTAAATATTGTTATTCAAATTTTCTTACCACTTGTTTCTTTGGAGTATTTCCGTAATTGTACAGAAACTGAACAATGTAAAGAAATATAGTGAAAAAAATTATATTACATGTTTCCCTTGGAATTGTACTTAATCAAAATTAGGTAAGATTAAAAAATCTTTTTATATAAGTGTTTTTTTTTTTAAAAAAGGTGCCATTTGCTCCTCTTCCCTACAGCTAATTTTTAAATAATTGTACCTTATTTATTTTGGAAAATTTTGACAGAATTAAGGGGCTGTTAATGTTTGTGAGCCTCCATTTTTTTAAATTAACAAAATTTTGCATAGTTTTTTTGGGAGAATTATATTAATCCTGAAAAATGGGCAAAATATCTAGTTAAATTTATGTAATGATTAATTTTAACCTATTGGTTATGTTTTATTTTCTGTTGTTGATTATTAAATTTTTATGGTTATTTTAACTATTATTATTAAAAAAACATTTACAAATTTGTAAAGCTCTCTGGAAAATTTCTATTAAAGTCTATTAGATAAATTGAGTATATATAGGTATATTTTTAGATGATGGGTAAATATTTATAAATCATTGCATGCGTATTCTAACAAAAATACTAGCCAGGGCTGGGAAAAAAACTAAATGGGCTTTTTTTTAACAAGTTTTTGAGTTTATTTTCCAAATGCCCACAAACTCGTGGGCATGGCAATAGAAAAGCCCCTTTTTTTGCTTAAAGAAAAGGGGCATGTTTAAAAAAAGCCCCTTTTCTTAAAAAAAACTCCTAAGGACTTTAAGAAAAATAACCCACCCATCATTATTATAAAGAAAAAATCAAAATTTTTCAAAACTATTATAAAGAAAACATAAAATGGGCTTTTTGGGGCTCTTTTTAAGAGCCACTTTTTGTGGGTTTTTTTTGCCCCTTTTCTTAGTAAGGGCTTTTTTTGAATTCTTATTTTGGCCCTTTATTTGTAGCCCCCTTTCCTTTTTTATGTTTTAGGGGAAAAAATGAGCCAAATTTTTTTGGCTCATTGTTTTCCCAGCCCTGATACTAGCTTGCATAACAGCAATTTTTCACCTTTCAACTACTTATAGACATTTAGTAGAAATTAGTTACATATTATCAAGTGGGCTAGGCTTTAACTAATATCAATATAGAATAAGTTATTTCTTAATTGATTTTGCCTTATCATTCAACTTTAATAATATATTGGAAAAACTTTCTACAAAATGAATATATATATATAAAATAATTTAACTAAAAAATATATTTGCAGTTTTTTTTGTGAATTTAAAAGTTTTTAGATACAAAAATAAAAACTCACTTTGCATGTGTCATTACATGGGCTCAAGCTCTGACCTTCAAAATTTAGAAGATCACTAAAGTAAAATTTAATCAAATTGAAATTATTTTGGCTGTTTTGTTTAACTCAATAAAGAGATTTTAATGAAAGGCACAATTTTTGTATATAAACATGTCATAACTATCTAGATCAAAAGTCAAAAATTTTATTTAAAAATTGCCAAACAAAGCTTAAGCTTATTCCATTTAAAGTGAGTTATTTTTAATTATTTTAATATGTTCTAAAATTTTTCAATTTTTTGTTATTTATTGTTTAGAAAAAAAGTATTTTATGTACTTATTTTTGGCAATTTAAAAAAACTTTGCTTCACAAAATGAAATAATTTACAATAAAAATGTAATCTCTGGGTGAAACATCTGCAGTGACCATTAACTTGTCCGGTTACATTTTGGCATATATTTTTTATCTTCGCATCGAATACCATACATTTTAGTGGTTTAATAAAGGTAGACAAATTTTTTTAATATTTAAACTATTGAGGCAATTATATGCTTTCACTCAAATATACATGATCGCCTCAGCAGATATAATTTGGAATATAAAACCGTTGACTAAATTAAAACTTTGTGCAAGAATTTAACATCATTTTTTTCTATTTTTCATTTAATTAATATGATATTAAAGCCATTTTTTTGAATGTTTTTATATTAAAAAAAATAACTAAATATTTAGCCCTTCGCACAAATTGTTTAAACTCGTAGAACGTTACACGGTTGACACAGCACTATAATGGATGCAAGCCGAAGTGTTTAAATGGGTTATCAATGTTATAGGTAACGAAAAAGGAATGAACCCGGAACTTAAAAATAAAGGTTTTATATATAATTCTGCTCTAGTATCTTTGTGTCAAATAATTTTTAAATAATAAACAGGCGAGGATATCTTACAAAATTTAGAATGGTTGATAACCAATTAAAATGTTGTAGAAAACTAAAATAAGAAGCATTTAACTTTTTAAAGCTTAACAAAAAAAGTAAAGCATAAATGCGAATACAATAACACAAAACAAATTCTTATTTAGAGTTACCTTTAAAAAACAGACTCCTTTTAGTTTTTTTTAAGTCGTATACCGCTTTTTCTTGAAACTTTGTAAGCCAGCTATAAACATTATAGATATTTGTAAAAAATGGTCAAAAAACAAAAAAGATCAAATAAAAAAAACAATTGATAAAAATTTATTTTATATTTAAACCTAAACAGTTACTTTAAATAATAATTTAATTTAAAAACCAATCATATATCGTATCTCATTTAGAATGGTGTGTCAAGTAATCTTTGGGCATAAAGGTTCCAAAATTAAGGCAGAAAATTGATTTTTTAATTTAAAAAGTCATGCCGGTCTCGAATTTTTGAAATCATATATTTATTAATATTATTAAGGGCCATATTTTATAAATTTTTCATAAAATATAAAGATACGTTTTTTGAGTTATATGTGTCTAAACTTGACGTAATTTTTTGGTAACTTAAAAAAAAAATTTTGTAATATTTTTTGCGTCCAAGGTAGCCCATCTTCAAAATAAAAAAAAAATTATGATTTTAGCTTTGATGATACATGCGCGCAAAGTTGCCTCAAATTTTTTTTTTGGAAAAAAAATGAAAAATATTTTTGCTCATATCTCGGTCAAAAATCACATTCGGTCAAAAAAAATCTAAGTTTTTATCAGCACCCAAGGACTCTACCAGTGTACCAATTCAGCCAAAACTGAGATTTGAAGGGAAAAAGTTTGTCGATTTGAGGTGGAATTGACCATATACATATAAGATGTATCTGAAAACTTAATGTGTGATTGCTAATACAATAATAGCTTTCCACTTTTGGTTTGTTGCAAGAATTATGCTTACTGACCTTTTTGGCTTCTAAGTTAATTTACGAATATTTGTATCAGAAAAATATTATTGAACTATACTTAAATATGTTTACTGATTTATCTAAAATGTCTTAAATTGTTAAATTTTTCCATAACGTATATACTATATTATTTTCGCTTTTTGTGTTTGTTAATATTTACTCATTTGTTCAAACCTTAATTTTTCAATTACATGTAATTACACGTGTTTTGTTTATCTATCAGCCCACTATATCTTTTTATTAGGAATAATATTAGACTTGCAAAAAAAATTTTTAGAGAATAATGTTTTCTACCTGTTTATAAATTAGAAAAAGAGGTGCATAATAAATTCTGAAAATATCATGGCCTACAAAAATCCAATTGATAATTGGAAAGAAATAATTTTTATTATATTCCTTATTTTTTACAGGTGTAATACTTTAAAATAGCTATAAATGATCAAATAACGCAAAATATGTTACGACTTTTAGACTGGATGCTAAGGAAGTTTTAAAATACTTTTTTTTTACTCAATTGCTAAAATTATTACAACTTGTTCATAATTATTTAGGAAATGGAACTTTTTTACTATTTAAATATTTTTTAAACTTGATATACGACTCCATTATTAAGCCTATTTGTTCTAGATTTTGACTATTTTTTACCCTACTTTTTTTGGTAAGGGGGTGAAAAAATTTGATCGTTTGATCACAAAGCTAGCCTATAAATAAACTGGGATTGGGATCATCATATACACCAATAATTTTCAAGAGGAACAGATGGATCAGTGCGTAAATGAGGTAAAGGTTTGTTGAGATGGGAAATCAAATTGTCCGCACTGATGTCCTTACTTCATTAAAAATTCACCGGTGCATGCAGGATTAGGAGTACCTGCTATAAAACCATTTCCTCTCAGCCTCATCTTTTTTGAGGCCGCCGTATCGTTAGGGCTTTGGTCCATATTTTACCCTATTAAAGTAATTAGTATTGCGGCCGTGTTTTAGCTTAGGCTATCACACTTTCGACTTGTTTAGGGCTTGTTTGTTTGGGTTAAACATTGAAGCATCATCCGTTTCCTCTAAGGAAAATGGCGCCTATTTATTACACAAACATCATACCTCCTGAATGTAAGACAGCGATGATAACTGAGTTAACTAATTCAAATTATTAATCGGTGAATTCTAATCCTTTTCCTTAAAATTCAATTATATTAAACTTGGGATTGAGTTTAGCTTTTGTTATTTAGTACAAATATTTCTCACCCATGTATGCTGTTTTATTTCTAATTCAGATTAGCCACACAAGACAAACTCCTCGAAGTCGAAATTGAACGAGGCGTCCCTGATAATTACGAATATAAATTTTATGGCGAAGGTTGCACATTTAATTTCTGAGGAATTTTGTTAATATTATCTTTTGTTAGTTCTATTTTAAATTTAATATTACACCTATTATTTTGCAGTGACCATGTATAACAGGTTTATAACTCCCGGGGTAATCAGGGTTATATGCGTCTTCTCTTAATACATAATCAAATTGGCGCCGCATTCTCCGGAATATTAAAGCATGCAGGCTTTACAATCCTGACCATAGTTGAGGACCGTCAAACCCCTTTTTAATTGCCTCAATAGTTTAAATATTTAAAAAATTTGTCCACCTTTATTAAACCGCTAAAATGTATGGTATTCGATGCGAAGATAAAAATATATGCCAAAATGTAACCGGACAAGTTAATGGTCACTGCAGATGTTTCACCCAGAGATATCGAGGATAAACGTGTGATTGAATCAATTGCAGGGGCAGGAACTATTAAACGACCTCCACTAGAATTTCCCATAACATTCCCATTTAAATAAGCTAATTTGCCCCTCAAAACGACCCTCTCAAGTTTTCCTCTTCCCTTACGACCGGCACTTCTTATGGTAAGATCTTCAAAATAATTGAGCATTAGTAAAAACTTGTGGAGAATAAAATTAATTAGGTAAATGTATGAATCAAACCTCGATATTCAGCATATGCCGATATGGTGTCAGGTATCGTCCATGACTGATCCATATCAACTTCTATATAGGTGTCAGATTGCTCAGGTAAATTAATTATCCGTAGAGCGTTAGTGTGGCATTTCTCCGTTATTTGCTATATATACGGTTATCAATTTATTTGTGTCTCTAAATCATCAATCTTTAAAATCAAATCACAAATTTTCTACCGAAATTGTAAGTTTGCCTTCGTCTAAAGCCTTGAGCATTAGAGGCAGCATGGTTTCCAGGCCAAAATTTACAGGAGGCGCATGAGATGACCGCAATTTTTTGCCAATTGTGTGCGTGGCTTAAAATAAATGCGATTGATACATAATTGTATATAATCGATCGATAAATTCTGAGTCAAAAAAAATCATAATTCAACGAATTTTTTAAGCCGTCAGGAAAAATTTTATTTATTGTATAGATTTGAAACTAAAGGCGAAGACACTAGTAGCGTGAGATTCAAATTAGGATTAAAAATACTGTGGTCGGTAGCAAAGCAATCAATGTAGTCCAAGTTTTCCCACAGTGCCTGAACATCGTCGGATTGGGGGAGATCTGCTCTAAAGTGACGACTCATGTCGTGATACATAGCGTTGTGTGCGTCGCTCCTACCTGTATTCCTATCCATAGATCCAGACCTATTATCCGCGTTTAGGAATAAGTGATGCATACACACATCACAACTAATCAAGGCCAATCTGCTGGTATGAGAGAAACAAAAATTAATATAAAACTATTGAAAAAGGGTACAACTAATTTATCATGAAAAACGTTATACCCTTTTTGTGTTTCGCCAGTGGTTGAATTCTTTTCCCGATATTTAATCTTAGCTTCTCGAATCATCTCAATCTCCCATCGTAAGCTAACGTGGGAGATGTGATCCCGCCGGCCAAAATGCTCGGCCAGATGGATGACGATCATAGTATTAATTCGCTTTGCGTGGCAAAAGATTGGAAGAACCGTATTATTGTTGTCCTCTTTGAAAAAGTTCATCAAGAACATAAAGCTGGGATTAGGGGCGAGGCCGATAGTAGAGTTGAGGTGCATTTTTTAGGCGCTTATTTGTCGCGTGAGCTGAGACACGGACGTGCGCCTAAGTGAACTTCGTCTCAGATTCCTGGGAGAGATATTATGAGTATCTTGCTCGGAGGTAGACGATGATTTGCGTCGATTATTGAGATCTGAACCCCGTTAGAGCAGATCTCCCCCAATCCGACGATGTTCAGGCTCTGTGGGAAAACTTGGACTACATTGATTGCTTTGCTACCGACCACAGTATTTTAAATCCTAATTTGAATTTCACGGTACTAGTGTCTTCGCCTTTAGTTTCAAATCTATACAATAAATACAATTTTCCCTGACGGCTTAAAAAATTCGTTGAATTATGATTTTCTTTGACTCAGAATTTACCAATCGATTATATACAATTATGTATCAATCGCATTTATTTTAAGCCACGCACACAATTGGCAAAAAATTGCGGTCATCTCATGCGCCTCCTGTAAATTTTGGCCTGGAAACCATGCTGCCTCTAATGCTCAAGGCTTTAGACGAAGGCAAACTTACAATTTCGGTAGAAAATTTGTAATTTGATTTAAAAGATTGATGATTTAGAGACACAAATAAATTGATAACATTATATATAGCAAATAACGGAGAAATGCCACACAAACGCTCTACGAATAATTAATTTACCTGAGCAATCTGACACATAAATAGAAGTTGATATGGATCAGTTATGGACGATACCTGACACCATATCGGCATATGCTGAATATCGAGGTTTGATTCATACATTTACCTAATTAATTTTATTCTCCACGAGTTTTTACTAATGCTCAATTATTTTGAAGATCTTACCATAAGAAGTGCCGGTCGTAGAGGAAGAGGAAAACTTGAGAGGGTCGTTTTGAGTGGCAAAGTAGCTTATTCAAATGGGAATGTTATGGAAAATTCTAGTGGAGGTCGTTTAATGGTTCCTGCCCCTGCAATTGAATCAATCACACGTTTATCCTCGATATCTCTGGGTGAAACATCTGCAGTGACCATTAACTTGTCCGGTTACATTTTGGCATATATTTTTTATCTTCGCATCGAATACCATACATTTTAGTGGTTTAATATAGGTAGACAAATTTTTTTAATATTTAAACTATTGAGGGAATTATATGCTTTCACTCAAATATACATGATCGCCTCAGCAGATATAATTTGGAATATAAAACCGTTGACTAAATTAAAACTTTGTGCAAGAATTTAACATCATTTTTTTCTATTTTTTATTTAATTAATATGATATTAAAGCCATTTTTTTGAATGTTTTTATATTAAAAAAAATAACTAAATATTTACCCCTTCGCACAAATTGTTTAAACTCGTAGAACGTTACACGGTTGACACAGCACTATAATGGATGCAAGCCGAAGTGTTTAAATGGGTTATCAATGTTATAGGTAACGAAAAAGGAATGAACCCGGAACTTAAAAATAAAGGTTTTATATATAATTCTGCTCTAGTATCTTTGTGTCAAATAATTTTTAAATAATAAACAGGCGAGGATATCTTACAAAATTTAGAATGGTTGATAACCAATTAAAATGTTGTAGAAAAATAAAATAAGAAGCATTTAACTTTTTAAAGCTTAACAAAAAAAAGTAAAGCATAAATGCGAATACAATAACACAAAACAAATTCTTATTTAAAGTTACCTTTAAAAAACAGACTCCTTTTAATTTTTTTTTAAGTCGTATACCGCTTTTTCTTGAAACTTTGTAAGCCAGCTATAAACATTATAGATATTTGTAAAAAATGGTCAAAAAACAAAAAAGATCAAATAAAAAAAACAATTGATAAAAATTTATTTTATATTTAAACCTAAACAGTTACTTTAAATAATAATTTAATTTAAAAACCAATCATATATCGTATCTCATTTAGAATGGTGTGTCAAGTAATCTTTGGGCATAAAGGTTCCAAAATTAAGGCAGAAAATTGATTTTTTAATTTAAAAAGTCATGCCGGTCTCGAATTTTTGAAATCATATATTTATTAATATTATTAAGGGCCATATTTTATAAATTTTTCAGAAAATATAAAGATACGTTTTTTGAGTTATTTGTGTCTAAACTTGACGTAATTTTTTTGTAACTTAAAAAAAAAATTTTGTAATATTTTTTGCGTCCAAGGTAGCCCATCTTCAAAATAAAAAAAAATTATGATTTTAGCTTTGATGATACATGCGCGCAAAGTTGCCTCAAATTTTTTTTTTGGAAAAAAAATGAAAAATATTTTTGCTCATATCTCGGTCAAAAATCACATTCGGTCTAAAAAAATCTAGGTTTTTATCAGCACCCAAGGACTCTACCAGTGTACCAATTCAGCCAAAACTGAGATTTGAAGGGAAAAAGTTTGTCGATTTGAGGTGGAATTGACCATATACATATAAGATGTATCTGAAAACTTAATGTGTGATTGCTAATACAATAATAGCTTTCCACTTTTGGTTTGTTGCAAGAATTATGCTTACTGACCTTTTTGGCTTCTAAGTTAATTTACGAATATTTGTATCAGAAAAATATTATTGAACTATACTTAAATATGTTTACTGATTTATCTAAAATGTCTTAAATTGTTAAATTTTTCCATAACGTATATACTATATTATTTTCGCTTTTTGTGTTTGTTAATATTTACTCATTTGTTCAAACCTTAATTTTTCAATTACATGTAATTACACGTGTTTTGTTTATCTATCAGCCCACTATATCTTTTTATTAGGAATAATATTAGACTTGCAAAAAAAATTTTTAGAGAATAATGTTTTCTACCTGTTTATAAATTAGAAAAAGAGGTGCATAATAAATTCTGAAAATATCATGGCCTACAAAAATCCAATTGATAATTGGAAAGAAATAATTTTTATTATATTCCTTATTTTTTACAGGTGTAATACTTTAAAATAGCTATAAATGATCAAATAACGCAAAATATGTTACGACTTTTAGACTGGATGCTAAGGAAGTTTTAAAATACTTTTTTTTTACTCAATTGCTAAAATTATTACAACTTGTTCATAATTATTTAGGAAATGGAACTTTTTTACTTCTTATTTAAATATTTTTTAAACTTGATATACGACTCCATTATTAAGCCTATTTGTTCTAGATTTTGACTATTTTTTACCCTACTTTTTTTTGGTAAGGGGGTGAAAAAATTTGATCGTTTGATCACAAAGCTAGCCTATAAATAAACTGGGATTGGGATCATCATATACACCAATAATTTTCAAGAGGAACAGATGGATCAGTGCGTAAATGAGGTAAAGGTTTGTTGAGATGGGAAATCAAATTGTCCTCACTGATGTCCTTACCTCATTAAAAATTCACCGGTGCATGCAGGATTAGGAGTACCTGCTATAAAACCATTTCCTCTCAGCCTCATCTTTTTTGAGGCCGCCGTATCGTTAGGGCTTTGGTCCATATTTTACCCTATTAAAGTAATTAGTATTGCGGCCGTGTTTTAGCTTAGGCTATCACACTTTCGACTTGTTTAGGGCTTGTTTGTTTGGGTTAAACATTGAAGCATCATCCGTTTCCTCTAAGGAAAATGGCGCCTATTTATTACACAAACATCATACCTCCTGAATGTAAGACAGCGATGATAACTGAGTTAACTAATTCAAATTATTAATCGGTGAATTCTAATCCTTTTCCTTAAAATTCAATTATATTAAACTTGGGATTGAGTTTAGCTTTTGTTATTTAGTACAAATATTTCTCACCCATGTATGCTGTTTTATTTCTAATTCAGATTAGCCACACAAGACAAACTCCTCGAAGTCGAAATTGAACGAGGCGTCCCTGATAATTACGAATATAAATTTTATGGCGAAGGTTGCACATTTAATTTCTGAGGAATTTTGTTAATATTATCTTTTGTTAGTTCTATTTAAAATTTAATATTACACCTATTATTTTGCAGTGACCATGTATAACAGGTTTATAACTCCCGGGGTAATCAGGGTTATATGCGTCTTCTCTTAATACATAATCAAATTGGCGCCGCATTCTCCGGAATATTAAAGCATGCAGGCTTTACAATCCTGACCATAGTTGAGGACCGTCAAACCCCTTTTTAATTGCCTCAATAGTTTAAATATTTAAAAAATTTGTCCACCTTTATTAAACCGCTAAAATGTATGGTATTCGATGCGAAGATAAAAATATATGCCAAAATGTAACCGGACAAGTTAATGGTCACTGCAGATGTTTCACCCAGAGATATCGAGGATAAACGTGTGATTGAATCAATTGCAGGGGCAGGAACTATTAAACGACCTCCACTAGAATTTCCCATAACATTCCCATTTAAATAAGCTAATTTGCCCCTCAAAACGACCCTCTCAAGTTTTCCTCTTCCCTTACGACCGGCACTTCTTATGGTAAGATCTTCAAAATAATTGAGCATTAGTAAAAACTTGTGGAGAATAAAATTAATTAGGTAAATGTATGAATCAAACCTCGATATTCAGCATATGCCGATATGGTGTCAGGTATCGTCCATGACTGATCCATATCAACTTCTATATAGGTGTCAGATTGCTCAGGTAAATTAATTATCCGTAGAGCGTTAGTGTGGCATTTCTCCGTTATTTGCTATATATACGGTTATCAATTTATTTGTGTCTCTAAATCATCAATCTTTAAAATCAAATCACAAATTTTCTACCGAAATTGTAAGTTTGCCTTCGTCTAAAGCCTTGAGCATTAGAGGCAGCATGGTTTCCAGGCCAAAATTTACAGGAGGCGCATGAGATGACCGCAATTTTTTGCCAATTGTGTGCGTGGCTTAAAATAAATGCGATTGATACATAATTGTATATAATCGATCGATAAATTCTGAGTCAAAAAAAATCATAATTCAACGAATTTTTTAAGCCGTCAGGAAAAATTTTATTTATTGTATAGATTTGAAACTAAAGGCGAAGACACTAGTAGCGTGAGCAAATTAGGATTAAAAATACTGTGGTCGGTAGCAAAGCAATCAATGTAGTCCAAGTTTACAGTGCCTGAACATCGTCGGATTGGGGGAGATCTGCTCTAAAGTGACGACTCATGTCGTGATACATAGCGTTGTGTGCGTCGCTCCTACCTGTATTCCTATCCATAGATCCAGACCTATTATCCGCGTTTAGGAATAAGTGATGCATACACACATCACAACTAATCAAGGCCAATCTGCTGGTATGAGAGAAACAAAAATTAATATAAAACTATTGAAAAAGGGTACAACTAATTTATCATGAAAAACGTTATACCCTTTTTGTGTTTCGCCAGTGGTTGAATTCTTTTCCCGATATTTAATCTTAGCTTCTCGAATCATCTCAATCTCCCATCGTAAGCTAACGTGGGAGATGTGATCCCGCCGGCCAAAATGCTCGGCCAGATGGATGACGATCATAGTATTAATTCGCTTTGCGTGGCAAAAGATTGGAAGAACCGTATTATTGTTGTCCTCTTTGAAAAAGTTCATCAAGAACATAAAGCTGGGATTAGGGGCGAGGCCGATAGTAGAGTTGAGGTGCATTTTTTAGGCGCTTATTTGTCGCGTGAGCTGAGACACGGACGTGCGCCTAAGTGAACTTCGTCTCAGATTCCTGGGAGAGATATTATGAGTATCTTGCTTGGAGGTAGACGATGATTTGCGTCGATTATTGAGATCTGAACCCCGTTAGAGCAGATCTCCCCCAATCCGACGATGTTCAGGCTCTGTGGGAAAACTTGGACTACATTGATTGCTTTGCTACCGACCACAGTATTTTAAATCCTAATTTGAATTTCACGGTACTAGTGTCTTCGCCTTTAGTTTCAAATCTATACAATAAATACAATTTTCCCTGACGGCTTAAAAAATTCGTTGAATTATGATTTTCTTTGACTCAGAATTTACCAATCGATTATATACAATTATGTATCAATCGCATTTATTTTAAGCCACGCACACAATTGGCAAAAAATTGCGGTCATCTCATGCGCCTCCTGTAAATTTTGGCCTGGAAACCATGCTGCCTCTAATGCTCAAGGCTTTAGACGAAGGCAAACTTACAATTTCGGTAGAAAATTTGTAATTTGATTTAAAAGATTGATGATTTAGAGACACAAATAAATTGATAACATTATATATAGCAAATAACGGAGAAATGCCACACAAACGCTCTACGAATAATTAATTTACCTGAGCAATCTGACACATAAATAGAAGTTGATATGGATCAGTTATGGACGATACCTGACACCATATCGGCATATGCTGAATATCGAGGTTTGATTCATACATTTACCTAATTAATTTTATTCTCCACAAGTTTTTACTAATGCTCAATTATTTTGAAGATCTTACCATAAGAAGTGCCGGTCGTAGAGGAAGAGGAAAACTTGAGAGGGTCGTTTTGAGTGGCAAAGTAGCTTATTCAAATGGGAATGTTATGGAAAATTCTAGTGGAGGTCATTTAATAGTTCCTGTCCCTGCAATTGATTCGATCACACGTTTATCCTCGATATCTCTGGGTGAAACATCTGCAGTGACCATTAACTTGTCCGGTTACATTTTGGCATATATTTTTTATCTTCGCATCGAATACCATACATTTTAGTGGTTTAATATAGGTAGACAAATTTTTTTAATATTTAAACTATTGAGGGAATTATATGCTTTCACTCAAATATACATGATCGCCTCAGCAGATATAATTTGGAATATAAAACCGTTGACTAAATTAAAACTTTGTGCAAGAATTTAACATCATTTTTTTTTATTTTTTATTTAATTAATATGATATTAAAGCCATTTTTTTGAATGTTTCTATATTAAAAAAAATAACTAAATATTTAGCCCTTCGCACAAATTGTTTAAACTCGTAGAACGTTACACGGTTGACACAGCACTATAATGGATGCAAGCCGAAGTGTTTAAATGGGTTATCAATGTTATAGGTAACGAAAAAGGAATGAACCCGGAACTTAAAAATAAAGGTTTTATATATAATTCTGCTCTAGTATCTTTGTGTCAAATAATTTTTAAATAATAAACAGGCGAGGATATCTTACAAAATTTAGAATGGTTGATAACCAATTAAAATGTTGTAGAAAACTAAAATAAGAAGCATTTAACTTTTTAAAGCTTAACAAAAAAAGTAAAGCATAAATGCGAATACACTAACACAAAACAAATTCTTATTTAAAGTTACCTTTAAAAAACAGACTCCTTTTAATTTTTTTTTAAGTCGTATACCGCTTTTTCTTGAAACTTTGTAAGCCAGCTATAAACATTATAGATATTTGTAAAAAATGGTCAAAAAACAAAAAAGATCAAATAATAAAAACAATTGATAAAAATTTATTTTATATTTAAACCTAAACAGTTACTTTAAATAATAATTTAATTTAAAAACCAATCATATATCGTATCTCATTTAGAATGGTGTGTCAAGTAATCTTTGGGCATAAAGGTTCCAAAATTAAGGCAGAAAATTGATTTTTTAATTTAAAAAGACATGTCGGTCTCGAATTTTTGAAATCATATATTTATTAATATTATTAAGGGCCATATTTTATAAATTTTTCAGAAAATATAAAGATACGTTTTTTGAGTTATTTGTGTCTAAACTTGACGTAATTTTTTGGTAACTTAAAAAAAAATTTTGTAATATTTTTTGCGTCCAAGGTAGCCCATCTTCAAAATAAAAAAAAAATTATGATTTTAGCTTTGATGATACATGCGCGCAAAGTTGCCTCAAATTTTTTTTTTTGGAAAAAAAATGAAATATATTTTTGCTCATATCTCGGTCAAAAATCACATTCGGTCAAAAAAAATCTAGGTTTTTATCAGCACCCAAGGACTCTACCAGTGTACCAATTCAGCCAAAACTGAGATTTGAAGGGAAAAAGTTTGTCGATTTGAGGTGGAATTGACCATATACATATAAGATGTATCTGAAAACTTAATGTGTGATTGCTAATACAATAATAGCTTTCCACTTTTGGTTTGTTGCAAGAATTATGCTTACTTACCTTTTTGGCTTCTAAGTTAATTTACGAATATTTGTATCAGAAAAATATTATTGAACTATACTTAAATATGTTTACCGATTTATCTAAAATGTCTTAAATTGTTAAATTTTTCCATAACGTATATACTATATTATTTTCGCTTTTTGTGTTTGTTAATATTTACTCATTTGTTCAAACCTTAATTTTTCAATTACATGTAATTACACGTGTTTTGTTTATCTATCAGCCCACTATATCTTTTTATTAGGAATAATATTAGACTTGCAAAAAAAATTTTTAGAGAATAATGTTTTCTACCTGTTTATAAATTAGAAAAAGGGGTGCATAATAAATTCTGAAAATATCATGGCCTACAAAAATCCAATTGATAATTGGAAAGAAATAATTTTTATTATATTCCTTATTTTTTACAGGTGTAATACTTTAAAATAGCTATAAATGATCAAATAACGCAAAATATGTTACGACTTTTAGACTGGATGCTAAGGAAGTTTTAAAATACTTTTTTTTTACTCAATTGCTAAAATTATTACAACTTGTTCATAATTATTTAGGAAATGGAACTTTTTTACTTCTTATTTAAATATTTTTAAACTTGTTATACGACTCCATTATTAAGCCTATTTGTTCTAGATTTTGACTATTTTTTACCCTACTTTTTTTTGGTAAGGGGGTGAAAAAATTTGATCGTTTGATCACAAAGCTAGCCTATAAATAAACTGGGATTGGGATCATCATATACACCAATAATTTTCAAGAGGAACAGATGGATCAGTGCGTAAATGAGGTAAAGGTTTGTTGAGATGGGAAATCAAATTGTCCGCACTGATGTCCTTACTTCATTAAAAATTCACCGGTGCATGCAGGATTAGGAGTACCTGCTATAAAACCATTTCCTCTCAGCCTCTTCTTTTTTGAGGCCGTCGTATCGTTAGGGCTTTGGTCCATATTTTACCCTATTAAAGTAATTAGTATTGCGGCCGTGTTTTAGCTTAGGCTCTCACACTTTCGACTTGTTTAGGGCTTGTTTGTTTGGGTTAAACATTGAAGCATCATCCGTTTCCTCTAAGGAAAATGGCGCCTATTTATTACACAAACATCATACCTCCTGAATGTAAGACAGCGATGATAACTGAGTTAACTAATTCAAATTATTACTCGGTGAATTCTAATCCTTTTCCTTAAAATTCAATTATATTAAACTTGGGATTGAGTTTAGCTTTTGTTATTTAGTACAAATATTTCTCACCCATGTATGCTGTTTTATTTCTAATTCAGATTAGCCACACAAGACAAACTCCTCGAAGTCGAAATTGAACGAGGCGTCCCTGATAATTACGAATATAAATTTTATGGCGAAGGTTGCACATTTAATTTCTGAGGAATTTTGTTAATATTATCTTTTGTTAGTTCTATTTAAAATTTAATATTACACCTATTATTTTGCAGTGACCATGTATAACAGGTTTATAACTCCCGGGGTAATCAGGGTTATATGCGTCTTCTCTTAATACATAATCAAATTGGCGCCGCATTCTCCGGAATATTAAAGCATGCAGGCTTTACAATCCTGACCATAGTTGAGGACCGTCAAACCCCTTTTTTAATTGCCTCAATAGTTTAAATATTTAAAAAATTTGTCCACCTTTATTAAACCGCTAAAATGTATGGTATTCGATGCGAAGATAAAAATATATGCCAAAATGTAACCGGACAAGTTAATGGTCACTGCAGATGTTTCACCCAGAGATATCGAGGATAAACGTGTGATTGAATCAATTGCAGGGGCAGGAACTATTAAACGACCTCCACTAGAATTTCCCATAACATTCCCATTTAAATAAGCTAATTTGCCCCTCAAAACGACCCTCTCAAGTTTTCCTCTTCCCTTACGACCGGCACTTCTTATGGTAAGATCTTCAAAATAATTGAGCATTAGTAAAAACTTGTGGAGAATAAAATTAATTAGGTAAATGTATGAATCAAACCTCGATATTCAGCATATGCCGATATGGTGTCAGGTATCGTCCATGACTGATCCATATCAACTTCTATATAGGTGTCAGATTGCTCAGGTAAATTAATTATCCGTAGAGCGTTAGTGTGGCATTTCTCCGTTATTTGCTATATATACGGTTATCAATTTATTTGTGTCTCTAAATCATCAATCTTTAAAATCAAATCACAAATTTTCTACCGAAATTGTAAGTTTGCCTTCGTCTAAAGCCTTGAGCATTAGAGGCAGCATGGTTTCCAGGCCAAAATTTACAGGAGGCGCATGAGATGACCGCAATTTTTTGCCAATTGTGTGCGTGGCTTAAAATAAATGCGATTGATACATAATTGTATATAATCGATCGATAAATTCTGAGTCAAAAAAAATCATAATTCAACGAATTTTTTAAGCCGTCAGGAAAAATTTTATTTATTGTATAGATTTGAAACTAAAGGCGAAGACACTAGTAGCGTGAGATTCAAATTAGGATTAAAAATACTGTGGTCGGTAGCAAAGCAATCAATGTAGTCCAAGTTTTCCCACAGTGCCTGAACATCGTCGGATTGGGGGAGATCTGCTCTAAAGTGACGACTCATGTCGTGATACATAGCGTTGTGTGCGTCGCTCCTACCTGTATTCCTATCCATAGATCCAGACCTATTATCCGCGTTTAGGAATAAGTGATGCATACACACATCACAACTAATCAAGGCCAATCTGCTGGTATGAGAGAAACAAAAATTAATATAAAACTATGGAAAAAGGGTACAACTAATTTATCATGAAAAACGTTATACCCTTTTTGTGTTTCGCCAGTGGTTGAATTCTTTTCCCGATATTTAATCTTAGCTTCTCGAATCATCTCAATCTCCCATCGTAAGCTAACGTGGGAGATGTGATCCCGCCGGCCAAAATGCTCGGCCAGATGGATGACGATCATAGTATTAATTCGCTTTGCGTGGCAAAAGATTGGAAGAGCCGTATTATTGTTGTCCTCTTTGAAAAAGTTCATCAAGAACATAAAGCTGGGATTAGGGCGAGGCCGATAGTAGAGTTGAGGTGCATTTTTTAGGCGCTTATTTGTCGCGTGAGCTGAGACACGGACGTGCGCCTAAGTGAACTTCGTCTCAGATTCCTGGGAGAGATATTATGATTATCTTGCTTGGAGGTAGACGATGATTTGCGTCGATTATTGAGATCTGAACCCCGTTAGAGCAGATCTCCCCCAATCCGACGATGTTCAGGCTCTGTGAGAAAACTTGGACTACATTGATTGCTTTGCTACCGACCACAGTATTTTAAATCCTAATTTGAATTTCACGGTACTAGTGTCTTCGCCTTTAGTTTCAAATCTATACAATAAATACAATTTTCCCTGACGGCTTAAAAAATTCGTTAAATTATGATTTTCTTTGACTCAGAATTTACCAATCGATTATATACAATTATGTATCAATCGCATTTATTTTAAGCCACGCACACAATTGGCAAAAAATTGCGGTCATCTCATGCGCCTCCTGTAAATTTTGGCCTGGAAACCATGCTGCCTCTAATGCTCAAGGCTTTAGACGAAGGCAAACTTTCAATTTCGGTAGAAAATTTGTGATTTGATTTTAAAGATTGATGATTTAGAGACACAAATAAATTGATAACCGTATATATAGCAAATAACGGAGAAATGCCACACTAACGCTCTACGGATAATTAATTTACCTGAGCAATCTGACACCTATATAGAAGTTGATATGGATCAGTCATGGACGATACCTGACACCATATTGGCATACGCTGAATATCGAGGTTTGATTCATACATTTACCTATTTAATTTTATTCTCCACGAGTTTTTACTAATTAATGCTCAATTATTTTGAAGATCTTACCCTAAGAAGTTCCGGTCGTAGAGGAAGAGGAAAACTTGAGAGGGTCGTTTTGAGTGGCAAAGTAGCTTATTCAAATGGGAATGTTATGGAAAATTCTAGTGGAGGTCATTTAATAGTTCCTGTCCCTGCAATTGATTCGATCACACGTTTATCCTCGATATCTCTGGGTGAAACATCTGCAGTGACCATTAACTTGTCCGGTTACATTTTGGCATATATTTTTTATCTTTGCATCGACTACCATACATTTTAGCGAGGTAGACAAATTTTTTTAATAATTAAACTAGAGCTAATATGCTATCACTTTACCAAATATACATGATCGCCTTATAACAAATATTTTCAACCCTATGCAAATTTGCGTTAAACTTCTTCTTAAATTTTTTTTATTAACAGTTGATAATTCCCTTAGCAATTTTAGGAAATAAACATACCGCATATTTTTAAGGTAGCTATTATCAAATTTATTGTCAAATATTGTTAAAATTAAGTCTGAAAAGATTACCATATTAATTAGACACATCCGATGAGTTACTTGCCTAATCAACCCAAAAAACTACCGAAATGAGACTCAATCAGCATCTTTTGATTATTAAAGGCTCGAGTAGTGCAAATGTTTTCGAATAATTATTAGATTTCATAATTTTTAAATATTTTTTGTGTGATAACGACAATAAATTTATTAAACAGGGAAAACCTGCTAACAATAGTTATATACGCAATTATATCCTCAATCTTTATAATTTCGCTTTGAAGTTTTTTTACGAGTTTATTGTACTTTAAGATTTAAATTGTCACTAAAAACACTAAGCACCTTTAATATTTGGATGCATTTTGAATTTAACTTTTACAAAATTTATTATTAAAAATTGTTTAAGTTAATTTTTAATCTTGAAAAACTATCAAAAAAAATTTGTTCTTAAGCAAGTAAAATTTAAAACATAATCGAGAACAGGTAAACGGTTTTGAAGAGAGCACAAAATACAATTAATAAAGTTTTTTTAGAACTATAAAATTGACAAATGCTAATTTAACAAGAAAATATAATGTTCTAATGATTGTTAGATTTTTGGCTTACGCGAAAGCTAGGGTGTAGGTAAAATTTTTTGCATCTTCTAATACTTCTTTTAAAACTTCTCCGGCATTTCCACGGTGACGTTTTAGTACGCCAATAATATCTTGAGTAAAAGTGATTTCAATATGGTTTATGTCACTTTAATTTAAATTTATCAGTTTTGTTTTATTTTAGATTACATATTTTTTTATATTTTGATATTTTTTTACAATTTTAATTTAGCTGAGGTAAAATGAGTAGAAATAGTGGTTTGAAAATCTTAAAGGTCTTGTTTCTAAAGATTCTTAAACAAAAAAAACAACAGTTATTATATTATAACATTTTAAAATACCGCTTTTTTTATTTATGGGATTGGTTTTTTTAAACACTTTTTTCGTTCCACAACTTTTTTCTGCGTACTAATTTCCTGAAAGAGTTAGAATTTAAGGATTTGCATTAAGTTGGGAGCTGTAAAACAAATAAGTTTTCTGATTGAAACCATATTACAGGTCAACAAATTGTGAGATTTATAAGCTAACTACAAAGATTAAACCTGCCATCTTAGGTATATGTAACCGCCTTTTCTAATTAAAATCAGTGAATTATCTACAAACATTAAAAATAAATAAAATTTCAAAAATAAAACAAAAAGGAATTAATTCAAACAGTTAAAAATTGATAATAAATTAGGCATAGTTTTTGTTGAAGTGCCAAATAATATAAATTTTGATATAGGAGTTTAGTTTAAAAATGTTATCTATAATTATTTGAGATACAATTAAAAGTTACAGATATAAAAATTATAAGAAAAGAAATATTTTTTTGTTGTCGCAATATATGTAAATTTGGTCAAGAGGCCATTTAAAATTATGAATCTAAAGAGGCAACGAAAATCGTTAATATTTGAGATAAGGCGAGCATGGAGATGTATTTATTTTATATATTTATAATTTTATTCTAAAATTGATGTCTGGTCATAATACCTTAGGAAGGGGCTAAAACGACCTCACAATTAAAGGAGTTAGCCGGCTGCGCAACCTCTAATTCTAGGTGTGCCTTATATTTGGCTTAGATAATGGCTCATAGTATCTTATCATTATCGAACTGGTACTAACGTAAGTACCGTTAACAAAGATAAACATAATCCTTATACACCTTAACTTTTTAATGAAAAAGCAAGGTTTGTTCTCGAAATTTGGACAATTGACTTTTAAAACTTTGGTTATTGGTTTTCATTTATATATAAAACTATGTAAGAGATGCGCTAGTTAAACATTTAGGTAAGTGTGGATTTGACCCCAGTCATTTTTTAAGCGGAAAAAAACGTAAAAAATATAGATAAGTAATTTCAATAATTTAAAATACCACAAAATATATCAAATCAATGTACTACAATGGAAATAAATGGAAAATATGTTAGGAACTTTTTGCAAATTTTTGTTTACTTTGCATCCAAATTAAAATTTTTAATTTGAAAAATTTATCATTCAATACAATGTATTTCTGCATGGAACTTAAGTTTTTAATTTATAATCCTTTTAATTTAAGTTTGTTTAAATGTTAACCACTACTGGTTTAAATTTTTTTTTGTTTATTAAATTAATTAAAATTAAAAAAAACTAAAGATCTCATTATTCGCAATTTGTTTTTGTATTTTTTTGTTTAAACAAAAAAGTTTAAACTAGAAAAACTTGCATTTTTTTATAATTAAAGAACCCTAAACTTAATTAATTAAGACATATTTAATATTTCCCGAAATATAGGCTTCAAATAAGGGCAAAGCTCGCCCTTTTTCACACATCGTACAATAGCCCTAAGTTTAAAAGTCAGTTAAAAAAACAAGTTTTTTTATCAAGATAAAGAACAGCATCTAAGAATAAATTATAACCTATTTGGGGCACATTTAGTGTGAATTATTTTTAATTGAAATAACTAATTTTATATAATATTTTAAAAATACATTTTAAAGGTTACATAATCATTGAATGTTAAAAAATAAGATACAAGACTAATTTATCATTAAATTAAAGTTGTAATCAATAAAAAATAATAACTAAATAAATAACGATTGTTTATATGTTATCAATACCATTTTACAGAAGACCCTTATTTGAAGTGTAAACTATATTATTTCGGATTTTTTTGAAAATTCTTTAAATTATTAGTTTGTTCATTATTATATATTAAATTTTTTCATTATAATTATTTATAAAAATAAAAAAGACTGGATCATTGATTATGAATCGTTATGGTTATTAACATGTTTCATTCAATGGGTGGTTATAGGTGAGCCCGCAGCGAAATTTCATATGTTTTGAGCGAGCTCCTTTAAACCCGAAATTGGTTCCGTTTTTTCATGTTGCACGAAATAAAAATTTAACGTAGAAAGTATCAAAATAATTATTTAGGTGATAGCTATAGATCGAGTCTATGGGTGGGAAAGGATCGTAGAAATTGAAGTTTGTAGGGTCAATTCATCCTATTTGTTTATGTACATATAAAATATGGGTTTTTTAGGTGATAAGCATTAAAATTGCTATACGGCGACGTTCATAACCCCTAGGGTCAATAGGATTGAGCGCGTCTCTCCGCCAATACCATAATTTCCATCGAAATGACGCCGCATTCTCCCTAATATTATACCAGGCTTTACAACCCTGGCAAAAGTCGAAGGCCATAGTCATTCACCTGCCAAAACAATGCCCCCCTTGCCCGACATCTCTTGAAAGAGAAGGCATACCTGTCAGGGCATAGCCCTTTTTGGCCATGTTGGGTACTAGGCATTTACTCAAACGACGATCAAAAGAATTTTTGGTACCACCAATTAACTGTAATATTGTTATGTGGAGCTGACGTAGGTAAGATTAAAAAATTGTTAAAGAGGAAACCCCCCCCCCCCAAAATGGCTAAAAAGGATGTTTTTTGTTTGATTTAAAACAGTAAATGGATTCAAAAATCCTAAGATTGCAGGTTAGGCCTGTTAAATTAGTTCTTAATTCTTAAAGATTTGTTTATAGGGTAACCGGTTTTTGGCAGAAATATTATAATTAGTTCTAAATTATAACTTAAAAATATTATAAACAAGGCCATTTACACACTCTTTAATATTTAAAACTTGTATTTTAAAAAGACTTGTATATAAGTTTCAAACTGGATTTAAGGACACATTAATATATTAAATTCGTAAATAATGATAAATTTTGGTTCCTAAGTTAAATAAATTTATAGATAATATATAAAGTATAATATTAAACATCTATCAAATTAAATTAATTTTATTAATAAATTTTTTTGTATATCCTCTGATTCAAAATGGAAAATGAAAACTATGACCGGGTTTTTCCTTAGGGCACGTGCAAAGTGAGTTTTTTTTTTCGTGAAATTTTGAAAATTCTAAAAATTTTAGAAATTATTTTTTTTTTAAATTTTTTTTAAAATTTTTTATTTCAGAAAAAGCATTTTATGTGCATATATTAAATTTGGCAATTTTTTAAAAATTTGCGTTTTATCACAAAATATTTTTTTTCAGAATTTTAAAAATTTTACGAAAATAAAAACTCACTTTGCACGTGCCCTTATTAGGAAAACCACATTTCTTTTGCGAAAAAAAAGATAATTAAAAAGTTAGACATAAGCTTTTAAACTATAAAAAAATGAGTCTAAACGCGCTATATTAAAAAAAATTTAGTTTTTTAAATTTACATTAGGGCACGTGCAATTAGAGTTTTATTTTCGAAAATTTTTAAAATTTAAAAAGTTTTATTTTGTAATAAAACGCAATTTTTGAAAAAGCAAACATAGTTCATGAACATAAAATTTTTCTGAAATAAAATTTTTTTAAATAAATTCAAAAAAATATTTTTTTTTTAAATTTTTTGAATTACTAAAATTGCAAAAATAAAAACTTTTACGTGCCGTTAGTCACTTATTGTTAAACAAATGCGCTTATTTTTACAAAACATTTTTTTATAACCGCAGATATGATGATTATATACTTTCTTATAATAATTAATCAACAGTAATTATTAATATTTTTAAATAAATAATATAAATATTTTTGACTTGCGATTAAAAATTTCTAATTATACCGCAAGTTAAGAGATAAAAATATATCTAATTATAATTGTAAACTAGAATTATATTTTCGATCTAGTTTAGTATATAACAATAATTTTAGCGCTAATTTTACGTTAAGACTTGAAAGTTTAAGACTAGATATAATTATAATTACTTCTAATAAGACAATATGATTGTCTATTTAATAGCATATTGGGGCTATCGATGGAAATTCCAACATTCATCTGATTGGTCAATTAAGCGATTTTTGATTGGCTAATTAAATACAACATTAAATTAGATGAATTAATTTAAAAAATATTAAATATTTATTATAAACATTATCTAACTAAAATTTTGATAAATTAATAAAATCAATACAAATTAAAAGGATTAAAATAATAAATTATATTTAGAATGTAATGTTGGCAAGAAGTTGTTTAAATATTAAAAATGAAATATTTTAAGTAAGATAATTTAAAAAAATACATTATATAATATATTTAATTTAATATATTTGTTTTCGCTTCTAAGCTGCAATAAAAAAAGGCCTAAATAGTTAAAATTGGTAGAAAACGTCTAAATATCTTTTATAAAAAATCGAACCAATTATATTTTATAAAAAAGCCTAAAAATTTTATTTTAATTTATTAATTTAAAATTGAAAAATACGTTTTAATACAGCAAAAAATACTTCGATATAATGATAAAAATCAATAGCACTTAGAAAAACTCAACAAAGTTTATTTCATTCAAAGAACTTGAAAAATTAAATTTTCAAAAATTTAGCATTTTAAAGTCAAAAACTCCGCCACCTATAGATTGAATTTATTTATTCTACCGTTTTATAATTATATAGTATTTTTTTAAAATTCTCAAATTGTTTAGTTGCAGAAAAGTTATAAAAATTATTTGGTGCTGTTTTTAAAAATAAACATTGATTAAAATTATTCCGTAACTATTGGAACATTATTGTTAATTGAATATAACTTTATATATATATGGTCAATTCCACCTCAATCCAGCAAGTCCGGGAGGGGTACCCCTTTTGATTTGGCTGAAATTTTGCATGGAGGTAGTATCTAAGAGTATCTCATAATCTGAAAATTTTTTTTGACCGGAAGTGATTTTTGACGAAGATAGGGGCAAAAGAAAAAAAAATTGCAAGGTGAAGTTTCACATTTGATGCAACTTTGGGAGGTTATAAGTCAAAAAGTTTAATAGCTAGAGACTTAATTTTTTTTTATTTTGAAGAGGACAATAAGGGCTATCTTTCATGTGTTTATTATTTTAAAATTATTTTTTTGAAATTTTACAATTTTGTAAAGAACATTCAATTGATATAACTAAAAAAACGTATTTTTAAATTTCTTAAAAAATTGCTAAAATACAGTCCTTAGTATTCATTATTAACATGTGAACTCAAAAGTATGGGACCGACTAGACTTTTTAAAAAAATCAAAAAAAAATTTTTTTTTTGAATTTTAGACAAAAATTTGCTCCCTGTACTATATTAAAATATTTAAAAGTGCCAAATTTGTTTATATATAAGAAGTTAGACATAGGGGCAAATATGTTAGGCTATAACAGTTTTATTAATTTGATTCAAACTATTGTCAATTTTGGAAAAAAAAGGGGAACTTTAGAACAAAAAAATTGGTAATTTTCAGTATTTTACTCCTATCTTCTAAGCCGACTTTCTGGGTCACTACAAAACCAATTTGAAAATTTAAAACTGCATTTTATACATAAAACATCACTACATAACATATATTTCCCCCAACATTTTTTAACGTACCCATAGCTTTTTATGAAATAAAAACCAAAGTTTGCCAGGTTTATGGAAATTTTAAGGTGTAAAAAATAAAAACTTAAAATTTTTATGCTATTATATGTTAACTTTTACTAGTCATTTTTAGTTTGATGATCAATATTAGAATATGTACATAATTCTCAATATTTATCCTCGGCAAATTTCAATAAATTTGTTAAATTTATTGGATAAAAAAAAAATTTAAGAGGATTTTAGAAAAAATAATAAGGTTAAAAAATTTGTAAAAATTAATTTTTTTCTATTAATTAATAGTTTTTGAATAAAACAGCCTCAACAACGTTAAATCTGACAAAAATAAGTAAAATAGAATGTATTTGGCCTATTTAGAATATTATGATTTAATAGATTTTCTTTTTTTATGATTATCAACAAACTTAAAATAAACGTAAAAAGTCAATTATTTTATGAAACATAGTGATATGGTTTTTTGATATTATAACTACATAAAAGAAGTCAATTTTAGGGTTAAACAACCTTAAATGATTATAACGGGCAGAATTAGCTTCAATGATGAATTTTAAGACTAAATATTAGACTCAATTTAATATAAACAAAATATAGACATCTTTTTTACTAATTTTTACAAATGCCAAATAAGTTTTTGAAAGGCTATTTAGAGCAAGGAACACCATATATATCTATCTGACCTTAATAAAGTTTAAAAACCAACAATTTAAGTTCCAATTACATTTTAATTTTATAATATAGACGCACTAAACCTATAAAAGAGAGAGAAAATATTACTGTTACTTGATTCTATAGGCTTATGGATTTGGGAAATGACCTAAAGTTTTTTATAACTAAATGCGTTCCTTACGAGTTTTAACACAAAAATGTGTTTTAATAAATACATTAAATTACAAATTTAATAAAAATAATGAAATGATTTAATAATCTCATTTTTTTATAATTTACCTATCTAGTTCTTTTAAGATTTTCTATACATAACATATATACTATTTTTTTAACACTTTAACAGGCAAAATATGACTGATTATATAGGTTCTAGATATTTTTAGATAATTTTGCCAAAATAATAAAAAAATAAGCTTGCACAGACGAATACAATCTGCGTTAGTTTTTTGACACCTGAAAATTTGCTGTTTTTTAGCAAATTTAGGTATTTTTATTGTAGAAGCGTCAAAATTGAGTGAAAAAAGGTGGGGCTATTATATGTTATTAAGCAATATTTTATCTATAAAATAAATGTTAAATATTAAAAAAAGGTTGGCTGGTTAACCAGAAAGTCGATTTTGAAAACAGGCAAAATTTTCACTTTTTTCGGTTTTAAGGTTCACTTTTTCATTGTAAATTTAATAATGGTAGTAATTGATTAAATCAAACTATTATGGTCTAATATAATTGCCCATATGTCCTGCTTTTTAAATACTGTCAAATTTGGCACATTGGCATATTCTAATATAGTGCAAAGGGCATAAATGTGTCCCAAAATTAGTGCAAAAAATTGATTTTTTTAAATTTTGTAAAAAGTCATGCCGGTCCAAAACTTTTTAAATCATAAATTTATTAACAATATTAAGGGCCAAATTTTCACTTTTTTCGGTTTTAAGGTTCACTTTTTCATTGTAAATTTAATAATGGTAGTAATTGATTAAATCAAACTATTATGGTCTAATATAATTGCCCATATGTCCTGCTTTTTAAATACTGTCAAATTTGGCACATTGGCATATTCTAATATAGTGCAAAGGGCATAAATGTGTCCCAAAATTAGTGCAAAAAATTGTTTTTTTTTAAATTTTGTAAAAAGTCATGCCGGTCCAAAACTTTTTAAATCATAAATTTATTAACAATATTAAGGGCCATATTTTATAAATTTTTCAGAAAATTCAAAGATAAGTTTTTTGAGCTATTTGTGTCTAAACTTGACTTAAATTTTTTAGTAACTTAAAAAAAAATTTTTTAAATATTTTTTGCGTCTAAGGTAGCCCTTATTACGATCTTCAAAATAAAAAAAAAATTATGACTCTAGCTACAATACTTTTGATGATACATGCGCGCAAAGTTGCCTCAAATTTTTTTTTGCAAAAAAATGAAAAATATTTTTGCTCATATCTCGGTCAAAAATCACTTCCGGTCAAAAATAATTTAGGTTTTTATCAGCACCCTAAGACCCTACCATTGTACCAAATTTCAGCCAAAACTGAGACTTCAAGGGAAAAAGTTTGTCGATTTGAGGTGGAATTGACCATATATATATATATATAACGAATATAGCTTAAACTTATTAAAATAACATAATTTAGGAAAACATATTTATACCAAATTAATAAAATTAAACTAATGACCGAGTTATGGGCGTTTAAAAATCGTGACTAAACCAAAAATTATCTTCACTCTCGTTCGGTCCCAAAAAAAGTGGCTCTGCCGTTAGATAGAAGATGAAAATCAATGACGAACGACATTTTGTTCGAATATTTTGGATGAAAATTAAAAATTTTAGAGCATTTCGAAGTTTTGACCGAAAAATCGGTTTTTACCGGTTTTTGAGCATTTAAACCTGCCTGAAAATTTGAATTTGACCGGAAGTGGACATATAAATATCCTAAAATACTCAAAGTTTTATGAGGAATCCAACGGCTTTTCTTTTTTGTCTATCTATCATAGTATTCGAGCTAGCTTCTATTAAGCTCCTGAATTTGTCTGAAAATTTGAGTTTTTTATAATTATCCTGTAAAGGTGTAAAGTATGTTTAGGGCAGAATTTCGAGTTCAGGATTTAAAAGTTGAGAGTTTGGGCAGTTTTAAACTTTTTTAAATATTTTAAAATGTTTTCTGGATCAGTTTTTGACGCTGATCACGAAGATATTATTTTTTTTCCGAAATTTTTATGTTAAACGGTCAAAATTGACATAAATCAAACTAGGGAAAATGAACCTTGTTAAAACCCTCGACTTTGAGGCTTAATATCTCACTAGGTTTTCATTTGATATCCTGTTATTTAATATCATTTGATAGAAAAACATGTATAGAATGGGTTGAAAGTGTCAAACCGGCCCAAGGAACGAAACTCGCCCGCGGGGGCGCCCCAAACCCAAAAATATTTTTTTAGAGCTAGCGCATATTTGACACCGGAAATAAATAGACCTCGAGCCAAAGAGTCCGAAACCGTTTACTTATAGCTTCTAGCTTATAAACAGACCGAGTTATGGAATTTTAAAAATCCGAAAAAACCGAAAATTATTTGCACTCTCGTTCGGTCAAAAACCAAAGTGACGACGGCGTTGGATAGAAAGTTAAAATCGATGTCGAACGACATTTTATTCGAGTATTTTGGATGAAAATTAAGAATTTTAGAGCATTTTGAAGTTTTGACCGAAAAATCGGTTTTTACCGGTTTTTGAGCCTTTAAACCTGCCTGAAAATTTGAATTTGACCGGAAGTGGACATATAAATATCCTAAAATACTCAAAGTTTCATGAGGAATCCAACGGCACTTTTTTTTTTCGTCTATCTATCATAGTTTTGGAGCTAGCTTCTATAAAGCTCCTGAATTTGTCTGAAAATTTGAGTTTTTTATAAATATCCTGTAAAGGTGTAAAGTATGTTTAGGGCAAAATTTCCATTGACCGAGTTCAGGATTTAAAAGTTGAGAGTTTTGGCAGTTTTAAGCTTTTTCAAGTATTTTAAAGTGTTTTCTGGATCGGTTTTTGACGCTGATCACGAAGATATTATTTTTTTCCCGAAATTTATATGTTTAACCGGTCAAAATTGATATAAATCAAACTAGGGAAAATGAACCTTGTTAAAACCGTCGAATTTGAGGCTTAATATCTCACTCGATTTTCATTTAATATCCTATTTCTTTATATCATTCGATATAAAAACATGTATAGAATGGGTTGAAAGTGTCAAACCGGCCCTAGGGATGAAATTGGGTCCGCCGGGGCGCCCCAAATCTCAAAAAAATAATTTTAAGTTAGCGTGGTTTTGACACCGGAAATAAATACCTCTTAATGCCGGAAGTCCGATTTCGTTTAGTTATAGCTTCTAGCTCCTAAACTTTTTAAGTTATTAGCGTTTTAAGGTTCAAAAGGTGGATTCCGATACGTGACACAGCCCGAATAAACACACCAATCAAATTTCAATTACATTTTCTAAAATACTAAAAATTATATATTTAAAAAATTTAGATATATATGTAATTTTTGACGCTGATTTTAATGGTGACATAAAATTGATCAGCTGTTTTTGAGTTATAATCAAAATGTGTCGAAGTACGGAGTACTTTGACTCGCAACGTAATGAAGTATATAAATTTTTGAAGATTAATATTTTAAAATAGCTTTTCCATGTAGTTTGAGATGCTGAATTAAATCGTATCAATTAATTTAAAAACTTACGGACCGTGTATGAGTTATAGGCCTAAAATTATTTCACTAAGGCATAGGCTCATAATTATATTTTCCAAATTGTGAAATAAGATTTATCAGTAATTTTTGATGCTAATATTAATGGCATTTAGATTTTTTAAAAGATATAAGCCGTTTGTAAGTTTAAATTAAAATTTTTTTAAATTTTTTAAAGTTGTAAAATATTTATTTATGTAGTTTTTGATTCTGACTTCTTTAGTGCCAATATTTTTTGAAACTGATCAGCCGATTTTGTATAGCCTTTGGACTTAGAGGTAATAGTAAAGTTTAATATATATTTATTGACAAATCAAAGAAAATACACATAAAACGAAAACATACATACATCATATACAGAATATAAAATTTACATAAAATGATAAATCAAAGAAAAATACATAACATGAAAAATATTTGATGAAAAACATACATGAAATACAGAATATAAAATTTACATAAAAGAATAAATCAAAAAATACATAGGATGGAAAAAATACATGATATATAGTAAAAATTGAGATAACTTATACAATTGTAGGTTTTGACACTTGACTTATCATATTTAAAAAATCAATTGGCTCGAAGACATTCCTAGCATACAATTTTATAAGTTCTTCTATTCGCTTATTAATAATTTTATATTTTGATTTAACCTCCGATATGGCTCCTAAAAAAGAAATATTCTTTTTTATCCTAATATCATCATCGTATTTAAATAAAATAGAAATAAATTTGTTAAATTCTGGGTGAGATCCAGCCCGCGAATTCAACTCCCTATGAAAGCCTTCTAAATGATTATTTGTTCTGGGGCCTAATTCATAATGAATGTTCCACATATTTATCGAGAAACGGGCCCTTTGACTTAAATAAGTGTGATGAATGTAACGATTAAAAAAGTGCACTTGTGGAATTATTTCAGATTGTTGTGTCATAAAACTTCTTAAATTGCCCAGATCCTTAACTTTAATAAAAGGCATGGCCATTAATATTCTAACATATTTATTAAAATCTTTAATATGTTTATATAGATTCCACAAAGATAGTCTTTTTACCGCTCTAAGTATACTTTGTGTAAAGTGAAAATAGCACCCCTTCACGGGGCATTTAAAAACAGCGCGTAATGTTGCAGATTCAAAATCAATTTTGAATTTGATATTCTGAAAATTAATTCCTTAGGATATTAACTAAATTTTAATTTGTTCAAATACTAATTTATAAGTCAAATATTTTTTGTTTGGCATAAAACATTAGAATATGGGGAACATGCAGCGTCTCCTACTCCCCAAATTTCATGGAAGAGCTACCCCCCTCGGCAAAATCTCGGGGGTAACAAACTTCGTAATTTATTCATATTCCCCCCTAACTATACCTACCCCCCTCGAATACCTACCCCCCTCGGCCGATTTTTTGGAACCGCTTGGTTCCTACCCCCCCCCCCCCCCCCCCCCCCCGGAGTAGGAGACACTGGGAACATGTTGTTATTATGGAAGACGTGAATTATGTAGATTTGTTCATATATTTTTGGGCAGGAATAAAAAGTTCAATCCCCATACAAAACGGAGTTAGATTTGATTAATTTTATGAAAGAAGGGAAAGCTCCTATTATAAACCTATTTTCTGGGGCAACATATTGTATAAATTTTTCATTATTTTTAAATTTTATACTATCATTAATGATTAAATTAGCGCGATTGAATACTAACGGCTCTCGTCTATTTAAAAAAAGGGATTTTTTGCTTGAGGGTTTTTTAATGATATTTTAATTTGATTTTATCTCGGGAAAAACATTGAAAATTTGACGTAATACAGCATAATAGCAGTTACTTTGCGATAACTCCAAATTTTCCTTGTTGTAATCAACAATTTGTCGATTGAGAAAAATTTTTAAAATATTTATTCCAAAATTTTTTGATAAATGTAGTGCTTGAGTGTGATCTGTAGTTATAGATAAACTATCATTTATTATTTTTCCTGCGGCTGAGCACGCTTTGACTGTACAACCCCAATAAATATGGTTCAATTTGTTGTAGTAACAGTGTTCACCGTGTATCAAAATTTTCATAGTTGGTCGTTTCAAAATAGTATAATTTGATAATTTTATAACTTGCATATGTTGTGCAGCTAAATTTTCAAAGGATTGGATGTAGTTCAATATTCTTTCAAGAACTTCGGAAACGCTCAAGGTCGGTGTAGTCAACGGAGTTGTGACCAAAGGATTCCGCATAACGGACCTTTCAAGAACTTCGGAAGCTAGAAATTTAAGAAATAATTATAATTATATTGAAAAAAAAAATTAAAAAATTGTAAATTACAATTCACGGGAGCTATGGAATTATTGTATATTGGAGTAAGTTGTATATTAGACATAGATCTAGCATATTAAGTAAAAGAGATAAAAATTAATTAAAATTGATTAATTTAAACATTTAGAGTATAAAATTTATGTAAATGCATTGAAATAAATTATTATATAAAATATATGATCTTACAATTGTAAACTTATTGAAATATAATTAGGATTTATATTATTCTCAGTCTTTCTTACACAAAATTGCAGGTAGAGAGATGTTAAAACTTTCCAATGATTTAACGACTTTAAAACTATCTAGCGTATTAAGTAAAATTGATTATTTTAAATTAAACATATGTTAAAAAGTAGATGGCGTACTTAAAAATTTTAGATTTATGCAAGTAGCTGCTAGCTTGATAAAAACCCCGCCAAAAGCATGGTTTATTTTGGAAAAATAATCGGTAGCGCATATTGGTAATAAAATTTAAAATATGATTTTATTATTCAAATTTTCCTACCATTTGTTTCTTTGGAGTATTTCCGTAATTGTACAGGTATATTGAAAATGGAGGAAATTATAGCAACTTTGAGCTAAAAACATTGGCGTAAACATCAATATTGATGGACAAATTGCTAAGTCAATGAATTTTTTTTTTATTTTTTATACAAATTTTTAATTATATTTTTTAGTTCTCTACAGGTTTAGAATTTTTTTTCTTTAAAATTTAAATAATTTTACCATGTTTTTATTTATATGAATATATTTTATTATTTTATATAAATTTTTTTTATAGGTGAACCTCACATTAAGAAGGACAGCCTGGCAATTTAAATTTCAAAATACATCAAACAAAGTAAGATGAAATTTATACGATTTTTTATAAATTATGACATTTTATTTTTAAAAGGATAAAAATTATAATATTTTAAATAAAACAAAATTAACAATTTCCTAAATCAAGAAATTTTTACGTTTATACTATATGTCACTGTTAATTAATTCATTTATTTTGAAAGATTTTTAACTATTTATATTTTAATGGAATTTTATATTATTTTTATAAAAAGACTTATATTTATTAAGATATATAATATTTAACTTTTTTGGAGCTTTTCTAGGGATATTCAGAGAGTTATTTAATTTTTTAAAAGTTTTTGGATGTAGTTTCTTCCCTAAAACAAAAAAAAAATAATTTTTTAGCCAAAATTTTTAGCTGGAAATTAAAAAGCCGAATAAAGGTAATTTATAGCTCAGTGGCAAACCTTCTGCCTTAGACGCAGGAGGTTGCGAGTTTGAATCCATGCACAGTAGCTTTTTTCTTCGGAAAATTGTAAACATGTGCAATCACTTTTGAGTTGCCTGCTTAGGCAGTAGGTCTAAAACGATATGTCTAAAAGTATTAGCCTAGGCTAAAACCCTAGCCAGCTTGTGTGCAAATCTTACTATATAACCCGTCGGCAATATTAATTGCTTTGCTCGGGTTAAAGATTCAAAGCCCTAATGGGTATGGCACTCCTAAGTGGGGAAAGGTATGGGGGAAACCTCAAACCAATTGTTTGTTTTTTAAAGGTGAAAAAAACTCTTTTCCTTCTTTATATATTTTATAGCAGCCAACAACTGACCGAAACTATAAAATTCTTATTTGCCCAAAAATTTTTTAATATCTTTTATTTCCTATATGTTTGCTAATTATTTTTTTTCACCTTTTCAATTTTTTTCTTTACAGTCACGATTTCTTTAAGCCCCGGGGGGATGATCTCTTTTGCAATAACTGTTTCCTTTCGATGCACTAGGATTTAAAATTACGCATTTAGATGAACACGAGGTATTTTACCATTTTTCATGTTTTTAGTGAATAATCAAAAATTTGTTTTTTAACATTCAAAAATGCACTCTTTTAGTGCTGGTATTTTATTTTTTTTATTTGCCTTCACATTATGCACTTAAGCAACTTCCAAATACATTTTTATGCTAGAAATTTATTTTTATCAACTCGAAAATTTCATCAATTCGAAAATTTAATGTTACAAAGATATAATAAAAAAAATGAAAAATAAAAGGTATATAGGTTAGGCTCTTTAGCGGAGTTAAACGTTTTTTTTGTAGCTGCTTGGTGTTCCATAAGCTGAAAATTCACATTTTTGCCGGATTGTCATACGTTCGATGAGATATGGTCTTGACAAAATTATTGGTATACACCGTTAGTGTTGCATTTTGTTTGAGGGGTGGGAGAAGTTGTATAATGATTTTTTTGGTTTAAAATGTATTATTTTTTTGTTACAAATATTTCTAATTTTGACAAAATTTTAAAAAAAAAACTTAGCCAATCCCTCAAACATAATGTAACATCTAACTCCGTATACCAATTATTTTGTCAAAATTGTAACTCACCATATGTAGAACATAGCAGAATTGTGAGCGGCTTAAGGAACACCAAGCAGCTATTAAAAACTAAAAAGCGGTTACCCGCATTAGCAGCACATAACCTCAAATTTTCCCGCCTATGAATATTTTACCAAAAAATTTTCACATTTAAAAAATTTGTATAAAAGGAAAGTATTAGAAAAAGTTAGATCAATTCTTACACTAATTAATAGAAAATACAAGTTAAACGTATTTTTATATAATGCAACTTCACATTTTATCAATAATATCCCTTTTTTTCAAAATTAAAATATTTAAAGTAAATCAAAATTAAAGATAATTTAAACTTGTTTTTTTATTGTTTCATACAAAGTATATTTTAAAATATTAATATTGTATTTATGTATGTATGAAATACGTATGTATATGTTATATTATATTTTTTTAAACTGAACCAGGTAACTAACTACTTGTTACCGAAATATCTAAACATTTTTATTCATTTTTTCAAAAAACCTATATAAAGTTTTAATACACCCCTTATTTTGGCAAATTGTATATGGTTGCTATTTTTATAAATTTATTTACAATGTTTCAATAAATATTAATTTTTTTTATTTTTATATTATTTTTGGTCTAGATCCAGTTTTGTTTAATGCAAGCTTATATATTTATATATAACACAGGTCAACAATTTTTTGAGAGTATTGAATTAACTACCGAGATCAAACCTGCCATTTTAGGGAATATCTAATCTGTTAACTGTTTTTAGTAATCAAACTAATTTAGTCAGTTATAAACATTGAAAATTAAAAAAAAAGGTCAAAACACCAAAATAGATCAAATAAAAATAAATTGAAACTTTATTGCATTTATAAAATAGTTAAACTGTTAAATTTAGACTTCAAATAATATCTTCACTAAAAACCGATAATATATTGTGTCGTATTTATTAGACGCTGAAAATTTTGTATTATTAAAATGCCGATGTAAGAGCTTAATATATTAATAAAATTATTTTTTATTATTTGTGATTAAAAACATAAGTTACAAGGATTATTTATATGCAAAAAAAATTTATAAATTTTTTCTTCTTAGCTCTATCAATTCGGTCAAAAAGGGCCATTTTATAGACGGATCTAAGGAGCCAAAGGCAAAAATACGTTTTTATTTTCTTATTTAAAAAAAAATAGGATATAATGAGATTAGGCCGTATAAGGATGCATTCTTGATGTTTACATAAAATTCACGTTTCTGACATTGATCTTTGTTGACCTGTGTAATTTTACCCTGATAATTTTGTTATATTTTCTCCATATATTCCCCATTAGAGTAGTTTCGGTAACGAGGCCCGGTTCAAAACTCAAAATACCCAAACAGGGTATGTTACACCACGAGAATAATAACTATTTTGGTTACTTACACGTAACTTTTGACGTCGCTTTCCCACCTCTGATCACCAATTCGATGAAAATACATAAAAGTTTGTGTTTCTAACTATCCCAATATTTCTGTTTCTGTTTACCTAACATATGTCAACGAAAGGTTAAAGAATGTTTGAATGTGTATATGAAAACTGTGGAAACTGTTTACATAGCGCCTCCCCCCTAGTTTTTTCCGTTTTTCAATTTATTGCTTAGACAGGTCTGTACAATCTTGGGGAAGCTAAAAAATTAGTCCACTTTGGCAAAATTGATTAAATCTTCCATTTTTAAAATCCTTAAGGAAAAATAAATATAAATGATTAAATTCCATTTGGTCTTTAATTTTTTTAAGTATAAAAACTCTTCAGCTATACAACGCTAACCTATACAGTTCTCAAATAAAAATAATATTTATAGACTAAATTCCATTTAGCGGTATAATTTATATAAATAATTTTATTGATGTTTTTGTTTTTTTAAGTGTTTTATCTTAATTTTTTTAATATTTATTGCTGGCTTAAGTTGTGTGAAAAAGTAAACGGTGAAGATCTCTTTTAACTCAAAAATTTGAATGTGTTAAACTTGAATTGTTTTTATTATTCATATGCATGACTAATATAAACGGGTAAACACATATTAGACCACTTATTAACATCCAAAGTTTTATTCGTTTGCAATAATTCTTTTGAGCCTTATAGTATTTTTGGTACAAATAAACTGTTTTTAAATGAATGAGCAGAATTTTTTTGGAGGGATTATTTTTCAAATACAACATATGTATGTGTTCAAACTTTTTTATAAAAATTTAGAAAAAAATTATAAAATTTCTACTTGTTAACATTTATATATATATATGGTCAATTCCACCTCAATCCAGCAAGTCCGGGAGGGGTACCCCTTTTGATTTGGCTGAAATTTTGCATGGAGGTAGTATCTAAGAGTATCTCATAATCTGAAAATTTTTTTTGACCGGAAGTGATTTTTGACGAAGATAGGGGCAAAAGAAAAAAAAATTGCAAGGTGAAGTTTCACATTTGATGCAACTTTGGGAGGTTATAAGTCAAAAAGTTTTATAGCTAGAGACTTAATTTTTTTTTATTTTGAAGAGGACAATAAGGGCTATCTTTCATGTGTTTATTATTTTAAAATTATTTTTTTGAAATTTTACAATTTTGTAAAGAACATTCAATTTGATATAACTAAAAAAACGTATTAAATTTCTTAAAAAATTGCTAAAATACAGTCCTTAGTATTCATTATTAATATGTGAACTCAAAAGTATGGGACCGACTAGACTTTTTAAAAAAATCAAAAAAAAAATTTTTTTTTTTGAATTTTAGACAAAAATTTGCTCCCTGTACTATATTAAAATATTTAAAAGTGCCAAATTTGTTTATATATAAGAAGTTAGACATAGGGGCAAATATGTTAGGCTATAACAGTTTTATTAATTTGATTCAAACTATTGTCAATTTTGGAAAGAAAAGGGGAACTTTAGAACAAAAAAATTGGTAATTTTCAGTATTTTACTCCTATCTTCTAAGCCGACTTTCTGGGTCACTACAAAACCAATTTAAAAATTTAAAACTGCATTTTATACATAAAACATCACTACATAACATATATTTCCCCCAACATTTTTTAACGTACCCATAGCTTTTTATGAAATAAAAACCAAAGTTTGCCAGGTTTTTTGAAATTTTAAGGTGTAAAAAATAAAAACTTAAAATTTTTATGCTATTATATGTTAACTTTTACTAGTCATTTTTAGTTTGATGAATAATATTAGAATATGTACATAATTCTCAATATTTATCCTCGGCAAATTTCAATAAATTTGTTAAATTTATTGGATAAAAAAAAAATTTAAGAGGATTTTAGAAAAAATAATAAGGTTAAAAAATTTGTAAAAATTAATTTTTTTCTATTAATTAATAGTTTTTGAATAAAACAGCCTCAACAACGTTAAATCTGACAAAAATAAGTAAAATAGAATGTATTTGGCCTATTTAGAATATTATGATTTAATAGATTTTCTTTTTTTATGATTATCAACAAACTTAAAATAAACGTAAAAAGTCAATTATTTTATGAAACATAGTGATATGGTTTTTTGATATTATAACTACATAAAAGAAGTCAATTTTAGGGTTAAACAACCTTAAATGATTATAACGGGCAGAATTAGCTTCAATGATGAATTTTAAGACTAAATATTAGACTCAATTTAATATAAAAAAATATAGACATTCAGTCTTTTTTACTAATTTTTACAAATGCCAAATAAGTTTTTGAAAGGCTATTTAGAGCAAGGAACACCATATATATCTAACTGACCTTAATAAAGTTTAAAAACCAACAATTTAAGTTCCAATTACATTTTAATTTTATAATATAGACGCACTAAACCTATAAAAGAGAGAGAAAATATTACTGTTACTTGATTCTATAGGCTTATGGATTTGGGAAATGACCTAAAGTTTTTTATAACTAAATGCGTTCCTTACGAGTTTTAACACAAAAATGTGTTTTAATAAATACATTAAATTACAAATTTAATAAAAATAATGAAATGATTTAATAATCTCATTTTTTTATAATTTACCTATCTAGTTCTTTTAAGATTTTCTATACATAACATATATATTATTTTTTTAACACTTTAACAGGCAAAATATGACTGATTATATAGGTTCTAGATATTTTTAGATAATTTTGCCAAAATAATAAAAAAATAAGCTTGCACAGACGAATACAATCTGCGTTAGTTTTTTGACACCTGAAAATTTGCTGTTTTTTGGCAAATTTAGGTATTTTTATTGTAGAAGCGTCAAAATTGAGTGAAAAAAGGTGGGGCTATTATATGTTATTAAGCAATATTTTATCTATAAAATAAATGTTAAATATTAAAAAAAGGTTGGCTGGTTAACCAGAAAGTCGATTTTGAAAACAGGCAAAGTTTTCACTTTTTTCGGTTTTAAGGTTCACTTTTTCATTGTAAATTTAATAATGGTAGTAATTAATTAAATCAAACTATTATGGTCTAACATAATTGCCCATATGTCCTGCTTTTTGAATACTGTCAAATTTGGCACATTGGCATATTCTAATATAGTGCAAAGGGCATAAATGTGTCCCAAAATTGCAAAATTGATTTTTTTAAATTTTGTAAAAAGTCATGCCGGTCCCAAACTTTTTAAATCATATATTTATTAACATTATTAAGGGCCATATTATATAAATTTTTCAGAAAATTCAAAGATACGTTTTTTGAGCTATTTGTGTCTAAACTTGACTTTAATTTTTTGGTAACTTAAAAAAAAATTTTTTAAATAATTTTTGCATCTAAGGTAGCCCTTATTACGATCTTCAAAATAAAAAAAAATTATGACTCTAGCATGCACGCAAAGTTGCCTCAAATTTTTTTTTTGCAAAAAAATGAAAAATATTTTTGCTCATATCTCGGTCAAAAATCACTTCAGGTCAAAAAAAATTTAGGTTTTTATCAGCACCCTAGGACCCTACCATTGTACCAAATTTCAGCCAAAACTGAGACTTCAAGGGAAAAATGTCGATTTGAGGTGGAATTGACCATATATATATGGTTTTCATCAATGATTTTTTTTTTTTACATTTTTTGAAAATCTGAATGAAATTGAAACACGCCATTAAAATAAAACTTAAAATAAAAACAATAAACCGCCAATGATAGGGTGAGAAATGTGTAACGCGGGTGTTATAGTGGAAATACGGACCTCAATTTTAAATCTCTGACATTAATAGCTATGAACTTTGTTTTTTTAATTAAAAGAAAAATACGTGCTCTTTAATTACATTATATAAGTGATTATTAATGCAAATTCAATTTTATTTAACACAAATAAAATTATTTGAAAAATGGAAATTTTTTATTTTTTTATATTCCATAAGATAAATCCTGCCAATCAACTTAATAAAAATATATTAATATCTAAAGCCCTAGCAACCAAATATGTCAAATTTTTTGAGAACATAAAATGCACATTAAGTTTTTTATTATTTCATTATATTCAACATTTCGAATTTTAGATTTATTTTTGTATTTGCTAAAAAATTTTTAACCAGAATAAGGTGAAAAGATCATTAATTTATATTTAGATTTCAATTTTATATTGTAACACTGGAGAATGTTGAAAATAAGGGGGAAAAAACTATTTTTATTTTTTTTGTTGAAAAAGGCTTACCACTTTAGTTCCTAGTTTTATTCATTATTGATTAAAAGTTTAGGCTAGACAGTGAAATGCAAATTAAACCTTAAAATCTAGTCAAAAGAAAACAAAGAGCTATAATTAAATAAATATTTTTACCCAAAATTGGCGGAATGTTACTAGTTGGTGATGCCTATATAGAAAATATTAATTAATTTTAAATTAAATTCAAAAGCAAATGATATGATGTCATAAAAATTTAAGCTTTCTCAGCCGAAAAACAAATTGCAGAACAAATTAAATCGTTAGATTAAACGTAGTGAAAGACAATTTCCCAGGGAAAGTAGCTCAACATAGAAAATAATATTGCTTGAGGTCTAGAGTTTGTCTCGGCCCTTTTCAAACAAGTAATTTTTTTTTAGAACTCTTCCTTGCCTTAAACCAAAATTCGTATAGTAGGGGCCGACGGCTTATGAAGACAGTGCCAGGCTGAACAGGCCTAAATGATTTCTAAATTCTAATATTTTTATAGATGTTTTTACCTGTGATCTTGTTTTTGCCTTAGGCAATAAGTTGCATTTGTGGTCCTATAACATTAGAGAAACTATTTAACTCTAAGGCAAATTGTATAAATATCAAAATCAAGACGTTCAATGTTAGTTTAAAAAAGAAACCTATAGTTCGCGAGGTATAAGCAAATTCTAATTAAGACATTATGGTATAACATGAAAAATAAAGGTAAATAATAACCTGATCGATCGCAGGATTGAGAATGATGTGGGGAGTACTATAAAACAAATTAAATAAACTTTATAATACAGATAGCACAATCAGCAGGCATCCTTAGACGCTACGCTATATCAAGATCGATAAACGGAACAAAATCAACAGTTTGAAATTATATTGAATATTCTGATAACTACAAAATAGTTGCTGCTCGCAACAGCAAATTCTTATAATTAAAACGCAGGCATTTATGAATGTCTCTTAGGAATTATAATTAAAACTGGCCCGGCCCTTATATTCCGTCCTAATCACCTGACACAATTAAGGCCTGGCTCGGAGGATTTCATTTCAAACCCGACCCGACGAATATGGCCCGATAAAATATATGATGTGCTTAAAAATTTTGTTTTTAAATAATTAATAAATGACAGACAGAGTGTAAACACCTAATCATCGTATGATGTTATAAATAGGTAATTAGTCCAAATGAGAATATGAAAATGGGCCAGGCACGATTCTAGACCCCTTTTTTTGGGGGGGGGGGGGGGGGGGGGGGGGGGGAGTTTTTGATTGCCCCCCACAAAAATAATTGAATTTGCCCCCCCCCTCCCCCAAAATACATAGTAATTTTATGTTTGCCCCCCCCCCCCCCCCCCAAAATATATAGTAATTTTATTTCTTCCACATAATATAATTAAATTTGCTCCGTCAAAAATTACTAAAAAATATTATCTTAAAAATATTAACTTTTTTTAAAAGTGTTTTTATTCATTAATACTTCTCATCCGCAAGAGAGATCAAACTAACACAGAAATATATAGAAAAATTTATTTTTACAGACAGCTTTATATTTGTGAAAGCAATTCATAACTCTGATGCCTAAGAAATTTTCTCACTTGTCATCAATTTAATGTTAGAATATAATCTAGAACCAAAGAACCTGATCGCACAATGTAACGATGGGGCGAACATAATGCCCTGGGGAAAAAATGGTGTTCAAGTGTTTCTAAGCAAAATAGCTGGACACCATGTCCCGTATATTAACTGCTTTAACCACCGATTGCATCTTGTTGTAAAAGATTGTCTTGAAATTTTAAGTGAAGGGAAAGATTTTTTTGATAATTTTTCTTCCCTTCATAAATTTTTTCAACCTGATGCAATCAAGGTATTTAGTGAATGCGGGACCATACCCCGGCTGTTGCCCCATTGGTGGTGTGGTCACTCCCTGCCCATTGTTTTTTATAAAACACAAAAATATTTAATACTCTTTTAAAAATTAAAAATAAAAAAACTTTTATATCTTCAGGTCACAGGGCCGAATCGGGGTTTTTTGACCATATTTATAATCATCTATTTATTTTTTTGTATTTAATTGAAAAATTTATTTATTAAAAATAATTATAGACCAATTTCAATGCAGAACGAATTATATTTCTAAAACTTCTTATTTAATACACCATTGTTTGTTAGAAATTAAACAATTAAGAAATAAAAATACATTTGAAGATTTATTCAAAAATTATTTTGATATTAATACTTTTTTAAATGACAATAATTTATCTTTGGATAAAAGAAAAACTAAACCTAAAGATTTTTCTGATTTTCTACTAAAGTTTGAAAATATTTTAAATATTAAGGATAAAGTGTAAAGTATTTATTTTAATATTATTGATTTATTAATATTTTGATAATAGATTTTTTACCGATAATAGTTATTTAAAATCTTTAGATTCCCTTAAATTTGATTAATATTTTAGATATAAATAAATTAGAGCCTATTTTAAAAATAAGTTTTATTGATGAAAATTCATTATCTAAAGAAATTGACGTAGCCAAAAATTTTTTTATAATAAACTTAATAATTACAAAGAATTTGTTACTATTGATTTTGTTAAATTTTTATATGATTACAAAGATGCGTTTTCTAATCTCTTTAACATTTTTCCTATAAGTTTGTTAATTGGCTCTTCAACGTCGAGTTGTGAGGCTACATTTTCTTCTTTAAGAAGGATAATATCTTCTTGCTGTTAAGTAGTGACCTGCGTGAAGGTGATTTGGTTTTTCAAGGACACGAAAAATCATTAACTGGGGCGTTAAATTTTGATGAATTTTATAATTTAATCAAAACAACCTCTAGGATAAAATTGTTAGATTAATAAAAAACACTGCTCATAATCAGCTGATTATTTACTATTTTAAAACATGGTTGCAATTTTTTTTGTATGCGCATTTAACGTTTATGTTCAGGTTTTATTTAATTTTTTACCCTAAAATTAATTACTAGTTATATATATGTTTTTTCATATATATTCTTCCAAGCATACTTATACAATTTGTTTTCATGATAATCAATCTTATTTTAATGTTCATTTTCTAAAATCCAAAGTTTTATATAATTTATTTTTATCATTCATATATATCATATTTCTAATTTTCATGGGCATTGATACCAAATGATAAAATACTTAAAATAAATTTCCAAATCTCATATCTTTTTAAGCAATTGATATTAGTAAAAACAATTAATTTTAATTCATATATCCAAATTATAAACGCAAATATTTTTTTTATTTAGAATATAACAAATTACTATTAATTTGTTAAAAAATTTTGAACATGGATTCTATTGTTGTACATGTATAATTTTTGCCGTGACCGAAGGTCACGGCTAATTTTGCCGCCGAAGGCGGCAAAAAATTTTTTTCTGCCCCCCACGAGTTTTTTTTGCCCCCCTAAAATAGAAAAGCTAGAATCGGGCCTGAAATGGGCCCCATATTTTTTTTATTAATAGGCTCGGGAGCGGGTCGAACGGGTTTTTGGGCCTTTAATCGTTATTTGGGATAAAAACTAATTAATTTTTACACAATATTTAAATAAAAAAGCCAAAATATATAATCCGATCATTGTGTCCATTGCAGAAAGAATAAATTTGTATTAAAGAAGAAAGAACATGGTACATCAATGTGTCATGGTACAATATGTTAATGGGGCATGAACTGTTGATTCAGAATTTCCTAGTAAATTGATTAATATTATAAACACCATTTTCAATTCGCAAATAAAAAGATTGTTAAAATTAAATTATGTTTTATAAGCATTTTTGAACGAAATGTTAATAATTAACCTTCCATTTTTTTAATTCTGTTTTAGATAAGATTCGTATAATTCCAGAGTGCTTAAAAAATGAATCAGAATTTAAGAAATTCATATATTTAAATACCATCTATAATAATGTGCATTATTCTTATTTACAATGCTTAATTTATGAGTAAAATATAAAAAACTTAAATTTGTAACCTCTTTACTCTCTTCTTAAGTTAACTGGCACCTTTCAAGGTCTCTAAAATAATTTTAACAAATTTAGGAAAAGTTGAGATTTACCAATGTTTATTTAGTTTTTTGGAATAATAAACCTAAACAAATTTAAAAATAATTAAAAACCTAAATTAAGCTCCGATAAAAAAGTTTAGACCTGTTTGGTGGAGTTGAGATATTTCAACAAAATAGGATCTTTATAACTAAGATAATAAAAACAAATAAATCTTTATTTTAACCAAAAAAATTTAGTCCAAAGACTCATCCTTGCGAGAATTCGGCAAAATCAATTGTATTTACTGATTTGTAGGGTAAAACCGAGTAAATGCAGGCCTAATCATTAATTTTGTTTTAAAGAAACAGTAGCCACAATTGTTAATCAAACGGTATTTCATAATTTCTACATTTTGCATTTTTGGCCTATATTTTTAAACCCAAAGTATAATTTCAAACCAATTTCGGAAAGTTATTTCAAGCCCATAACTAATATAAACAAAAATGTATCTATATATAACTAAAATATGAATTGATTTTTTTTTAAATGTTTCCAGTTTCCTTTAACACAACTCTTTGTTTTTTTCCCTTTTATTTAATATTAAAAATGGACTTGGAAAAAAGGGCTATGATATGTCATTTAGAATATTTGTTAACTTTGGATTAAAATAATTGAAAACATCGGATAAAAACTTTTGTAAAGGTTCTAAAATTTGGTTAAAAATTTAAATATAAGGAACTAGAGTTTAAAAAATCAAAAATAACTTTAAGTGGCTATAAGACCCTGAAAATAATGATGTGAAACTAGTATATTTCATTAAATTTCGGCCCCTGGCTAAAATTTAGAATTTCTTAGTCTTATATACTTCTATCGATTTTATTAGAATTTCCATATAGAGATGATATATAATTTTTACAATGGCCATTGAAGGACTAACGGCGTGTAAGATTAGACAATTAATTAACCTATAATTTTGGCTATTTAAATAAGTTAAAAAACAAAAAGCTTTAAGGATCTTGGAAAAAAAATTAAATAAATATTATTCATACAAATATAGAGGTCAACTATACAACTTCTTGGCTTTCGACTGGTCGTAAAGCCTGCTATGATATTCCTCAGTGGCATCAATTCAATGGGCATTATGGCAAAACGCACTTAATCCTATTTACCTCAAGGGATATGAACGTCGCCCCAGAGCATTTTTACCTCACCCAAAAAAACTAAAACAGTTAACTTGCCAACACCCCTAATAGTGTTTTGTTACGAATATTGCGAATTATTTAATTACTTCTTATATACATTGTAAACCGCCACAGTTTCGATACGTTGTAATTTCTTCACCTTAAAAAAGATTGAACTCTTTGTGCAACTTATCGCAAAATGTTGTGTCTTTTAATTAAGTAAAGCCGAAAGGCAACTTCTTCGTTTCGATTAACAATTTGAATATATATATTCATTTCGTACAAGGACATCAAAGTGATGTGTTATCCCGCTTTACATAATATAACCTTGATCTTTATGCCTTTAGCTAGCATTTAATGTCTAAATTGAATGGTAGATTGATTGATTGTCGGCCTTATATATATACTGACTCATCTACTCACAAGTCGTTAACATATTTCTTAAATAACTAATCTTTTTTAAATTGATTTTTTTAGTTGAAGATACGACGGAAAAGGCCTTATAATATTACGGCCACAATATGAATTAAAGCTACACATTTTAATTATAGAATTTTTAACTTTCTTCATTTTTCAAAATAAATTCCCAACGATGGATATGACAATAAAGAGATGAAATTTACACCCAGAAAAGGGTGGCACCCGCTTGAAGGTTTTTGATATATTTATATATATATCACTTTTCTTGTAATTATCCTTAGGCTGCGGCTATTACTAATTTTATAATTTTAAAAAGTTTTTTTTATTAAATATAATATTTACCGGCTATCAAAAATGGGAATTGATGTTTTTTGGTAGTTTTAGGATATGCCTAACAAAAAATATTTGTACATTAGCCAACTTGATGTTAATCACTTGGGTTCAATTATTTTTTCTTTTTCACTAGCCGCAGCCTAAGCTTTAGGATTTATTTATATTTGATAGTTCATATGGCAGACAATTTTTATTTGGGGCGACCGAAAGTGGAGATATATGAGATAGGACCAGCATAGGGATTACCACCTGTCATAATTTTCATTTTTTAAACATGAATTTCGTCGGCCTCAGTTTAAAAAATAGGGCAATATGTGATTTAAAGTTTGGGCCCGGTCTGTACACTTTTCCAGGCCCAGCCCATACCAAATTTTGGTCCAGCCCGCAAATTATTTGGGGCCGATCGGGACATTGGCTAAAATGTTGCTCGTTAACCGATAAAAAGCAATTAATTCGAGTTTAATGGCTATAAGGAATTTTTGGAATGAAATAAAAGGTTTAAACTAAATCAATTAAGACACAAAAAAAGAGATTAAAATTTTAAAATAAATCAAACTAGTTATTTAATCGACCATATTAGTACAAAAGTTTGATTGAGTTTTTTCGCTGAGTATTTTCAGATATTTATTCGATTGCCACAATGTACGCCGTATAAACATCAAAATTATGGAAATAGAAGTTTAAGAAGAATCGATATCTAATTTAATTGTTAAAAAATCAATTAACTATCACCTTTAAGTTTAAATCAAATTTAAAATTCTAGGACTAGTTGTGATTTGATATGTTACATAATTTTTTATTTCATATTTTAATATAATCATACCATAAGAAATTTATTACTATTATTACTACATTATTTGCGTGAGCGCTTTATTTTTTAAACATTAGAGATTAGAGGACCAATTTTTTTTTAATTTTAATTTTTTTTATAAACCAATAAACTCCAGAGTCCTCATAAGGAATTTATTACTCATATTATATTTATTTATTTATTACATAGGAATGACTATGGTATTAAAGAAGAAGAAGGTAGGCGGCTTAATTTTGCTTGGCACAGACCAAGTCACAAAAGCTACAAAATCAATATTGTCCTATGGCTTATTGGAATATAAAGAGTGATAGTAATTATTTTTTGTAGATTATATTTGCATTATAATTCTTACCATAAAATACATGTAGGATGATTGAGTTATAATCTTTTTAATTTTTGGTAGGGGATGAAAAAATTTTGCTTGTTTAATCGCAAAGTTGGCCTATAACACAGGTCAACAAATATTTATGTCATAAACGTGATTATTATGAAAACATAATACATCTCCATGATTTTATAAACATTAGAGATTAGAGGACCAATTTTTTTTTAATTTTAATTTTTTTTATAAACCAATGAACCCCAAAGCCCTTATAAGGAATTTATTATTATTGTTACTACTCATATTATATTTATTTATTTCATAGGATTCACTATGGTATTAAAGAAGAAGAGGGTAGGCGGCTTAATTTTGCTTGGCACAGACCAAGTCACAAAAGCTACAAAATCAATATTGTCCTATGGCTTATTGGAATATAAAGAGTGATAGTAATTATTTTTTGTAGATTATATTTGCATTATAATTCTTACTATTAAATACATGTAGGATGATTGAGTTATAATCTTTTTAATTTTTGGTAGGGGATGAAAAAATTTTGCTTGTTTAATCGCAAAGTTGGCCTATAACACAGGTCAACAAATATTTATGTCAGAAACGTGATTATTATGAAAACATAATACATCCCCATGATTTTTTAAACATTAGAGATTAGAGGACCAATTTTTTTTTAATTTTAATTTTTTTATAAACCAATGAACCCCAAAGCCCTTATAAGGAATTTATTGTTATTGTTACTACTCATATTATATTTATTTATTTCATAGGATTCACTATGGTATTAAAGAAGAAGAGGGTAGGCGGCTTAATTTTGCTTGGCAAGAGGACCAATCCAGAGCCCTTATAAGGAATTTATTATTATTGTTACTACTCATATTATATTTATTTATTTCATAGGATTCACTATGGTATTAAAGAAGAAGAGGGTAGGCGGCTTAATTTTTTGGCATAGACCAAGCCACAAAAGCTACAGAATCAATATTGTCCTATGGCTTATTGGATTATAAAGAGTTGATAGTTATTATTTTTTGTAGATTATTCATTATAATTCTTACCATAAAATACATGTAGGATGATTGAGTTATAATCTTTTTAATTTTTGGTAGGGGATGAAAAAATTTGCATGTTTAATCGCAAAGTTGGCCTATAACACAGGTCAACAAATATTTATGTCAGAAACGTGATTATTATGAAAACATAATACATCCCCATGATTTAGGTTAGGGTTAGGGTACTTTTAATGGTTAGTTATTTTAGAAATTTTAGACATTGTTATTATCGAAGTAAAGAAAAAGAAATGGAAGGTTAATTATTAACATTTTTTGCAAATGTGTTAAAAAAACATAATTTTTTATAGTTTTAACAATTTTTTTGCAAATTAAAAATAGTGTTTTATAATATTTATTAATTAAGTAAGAAATTTTAGTTAAGTGTCAACAGCTCAAGCCCATGCCAATTTGCACCTGACACAAAGGTACCATGTTTGAGGCCTTACATGTTTCTGGTGGATAGGGGTGGAATATTAGGGCCGGTCGATTTTAATTCTAATTCTTACCAAAAGACATTTATCGATGCGTGCGTTTTAATTATTGTAGAGCAAGTAGCAACTTCTTCATACTAGATTTTTTAATAGGTTGAAACTTAACGATATATTTGTTTTTTTTATTATATAAGTTCTAAAGCCCCTCCTTTGTAGAAATATTTCAACTCCACCTGACAGGTCTTTATTTTATCCGAGCTTATTATTAGATATTAATTGTTTAGGTTAATTATACTAAATAAACATTGGTAAATCTCAACATTTCCAAATTTGCTAAAAATTTTTTAGAGACGCTGAAAGGGACGAAGTGAATAAAGAAGAAATCAAAGCTGTAAGTAATTTATGCTTTTCAAATTTTACATATAAATTGTAGGCATTGTAATTTCTTAAATCCTGATTCATTTTTTAATTTTAATTATAATTTTATTTGCAAATTGAAAACAGTGTTATAAATATTAATTAATATTAATTCAACAGCTCAAGCCCTTGCCCATTAACATTTTGCACCATGTACATTGAGATACCATGTTTGATTTTTTTATATTATAATCCAAATGATTTTGTATTATTATTTTGAAATAATCATACATGGTACCTCAATGTGTCATGGTGCAAAATGTTAATGGGCAAGGGCTTGAGCTGTTGAATCAATATTAATAAATATTTATAACACTATTTTCAATTTGCAAATAAAAATATAATTAAAATTAAAAAAATGAATCAGGATTTGCCTACAATTTATAAGTAAAATTAAAAAGCATGAATTTGTAATCTGTTTCTTTTCTTTATTCAATTCACACCTTTCAAGGTCTCTAAAAAATTTAAACAACATAAATAAAAAAAAAATGTGCCATGGTGCGAATTGTTAATTGGCATGGGCTTAAGCTGTTGAATCATAATCTCCTAGTAAAATTAATAATTATTTTAAAACACTGTTTTCAATTTGCAAATAAAAAGATTGTTTAAATTAAAACTAATTTAAGAACATATGAATAAAAAGTTAATAATTAACCTTCAAATTCCCTAGCTCGTCTTCGATATTTTTTTTGACGAACTAAAAAATTAAATAATTTTATAAGTAAATTTTAGATAATCATATAATCCAGAGTGCTTAGAAAATGCATCATAATTAAGAAATTAATATATTTAGAAATTATCTATAATAAGGTGCATTATTCTTTTTTTACAATGCCTACAATTTATAAGTAAAATTTGAAAAGCATAAATTACTTACAGCTTTGATTTCTTCTGTATTCACTTCGCACCTTTCAGCGTCTCTAAAAAAATTTTAGCAAATTTGAAAATGTTGAGATTTCCAATGTTTATTTAGTATAATTAACCTAAACAATTAATATCTAATAATAAGCTCGGATAAAATAAAGACCTGTCAGGTGGAGTTGAAATATTCCTACAGGGCTTTAGAACTTATATAATAAAAAAACAAATATATCGTTAAGTTTCAACCAATTAAAAAAATCTAGTATGAAGAAGTTGCTACTTGCTCTACAATAATTATAACGCACGCATCGATAAATGTCTTTTGGTAAGAATTAGAATTAAAATCGACCGGCCCTAGTATTCCACCCCTATCCACCCGAAACATCTACGGCCTGACTCGAAGTATTTTATATCAAGTCCGACCCGGCATTTAGAATTATGGCCCGATAAAAGTATATGATATGCTTAAAATTTTTTGTTTTTAAAAATTAAAAAAAAATTATAGAATGTGGAAGTAACACATCATCATCGTATGATGTATAAATAGATAACAAAATTAGGCCAAATGAGAATATGAAAATGGGCCCGACCCGTATATTTTTTTACTCGGCAGCGGGTCGAACGGGTTTTTGGGCACTAATTATTTTACACAATATTTAAATAAAAAAAAAGACATAAAATTTATCTGATTATTGTGTCCATTGCAGAATAAATTATCATGGTACCTTAATGTGCCAGGTGCAAATGGGCATGGGCTTGAGCTGTTGAGTCTGAACTAAATCTATATCACTTAGATGACATAACAGTTTGCACTAGAAATCATGTTTCCAACAATTTTAATTTGAAAAATTTATCTTTTAATACAATGTATTTCTGCATGGAACTTATGTTTTTAATTTATAATATTTTTAATTTAAGTCTGTTTAAATGTTAACCACAACTATTACAAATGTTTAAATTTTTTTTTGATTATTAAATTAATTAAAATTAAAAAAAAACTAAAGATCTCATACTTCGCAAATTGTTTTTGTATTTTTTTGTATAAACAAAAAAGTTTAAACTAGGAGAACTTGCATTTTTATTTAATTAAAGAACCCTAAACTTAATTAATTAAGACATATTTAATATTTCCCGAAATATAGGCTTTAAATAAGGGCAAAGCTCGCCCCTTTTCACACATCTTACAGTATAGCCGTAAGTTTAAAAGCCAGTCAAAAACAATTTTTTTTATCAATATAAAGAACAAGATCTAAGAATAAATTATAACCTATTTGGGGCGCATTCAATGTAAATTAATTTTAATTGAAATAACTAATTTTTTATAATATTTTAAAAATATGGTTTATTACATATATACATTTTAAAAATTACATAATCTTTGAATGTTATAAAATATACATGACTAATTTATCATGAAATGTTGTAATCAATGCAAAAAATAAATAAATAAATATTTTTAATATGTCAGGTGAAATTGCGCTAAAAAAGACATTAAGCCGCAGCTTTTATAGGAAGAACGTCTCCACGCGAAGCATCAAATGATGTCTTGTGGACGTATCGAACATAAAAACAATCGGCCGTGCAGGAAACCCCTGCAATACTTTTTCTAATAGACCTTTAGAGTCCAATTACCTGAAGGAAGGTAAACTGCCAATTTATAAGCGCCCCCTGGCACCCATATTTCCCCAAATTCAGTTTGGATAAAAATCAAGAAAAAGATAGCGAGATTATGTCGCTAAACTGTTTAGTCTCGAAAAAGTCGCCTCCCGTAAAAATATCATCTCGGGCATTCTGATTAAGGTTTTCACTGGCCAAGCTAGATGGTGGAATAAAAGAATTGTTTCAAGGAGTAAAAATATTGTTCTATAATAACAAATCCTAATCTTAAATGTTTGCGCATTAAATCTCTTCTAGATCCTAGTTTTTGTTTACTTAGTAATTTAATATAATTTGTTAGCACCGAAATTTTATCAGACAAATCAGACAAGGCTATGGCTTACGAGGGTATTTGAAGCGAATAAACTCGATGGTTGGGGGCTGGCCATTGAGCAATTCTTGCTACATAACGCATAACGCCTTAGCCCACGATAATGAATTTGGGCAAACCGTTTCTACAGGCAGGGTTTGAGGAGAAACAAACTTTTCTAATACTTTTTAACTATTTTCCTCGAGCCAATTATCTTAATGTTTTTTAAAATTCTTTATAACAAAAAATTAATAGTTTGCTATTTAGTTCGTTCTATAAATCATTCGTTTTCCAAAAAATATATTGAGCTAAATTATAATTTAAAGGGCGATTGGATAACATAAATTTATATAGACTTTAAACCATCTTTGTATAAATGATTATCATAATTAATTACAAACGTATTGGGCAGACAAATAAATTTAAAGTGTCAAATATATTAGACGCCTTAATTAAAAAATTAAATCTATATTTTGCCGCACCGTAAAACTGGCCTAAATGTATGCTCATTGGATTCGCAGATGAGACATATTGAGGACGGCAATGTACAAGAAATTTTAAAATTTGATTAAAACTAATTTTGTTAATATTTATACGCGAGAAAGCGGTAGTTCCATTTCAAAATGCTTCAAAATTTGAAAAAAATTAAAAACAAAATAGATAGCTCAAAGAAATGATAATACAATTAGACTAATCACACCTCGCCCAGCCAGGGCAACTTCATCAGGTTACATCTGGAAGCCGAAAACAATTCGTGTGGCCAAAGATACCATATCAACACCCAAACTTCTTGACACAAAAGAAGTCAACCGTGACGAAGGTTGCATTCGACCTATGGTTACTCTAAGTAGTAGAAAATGAAATTATAAAAAATTATGAGACGATAGACATGTGTTGAAAGGCCCGTTAATATTGAGTGTTTGAGAGATGGCCGAGCATATATATCATCGTCTCGGTATTGATGTTTTGGGGCGGCGTGTTAAACATGAGAGCCTTAAAGGTTATTTCCTGTTCCAAGACGGCTAGGCAACAGTTTGCTCTACTGTGCCTCGGCGTCCACGCAAATCGTCTGCAAGTTTGGTATTAAACAATTGCGCAGAAATTTATTTAAAAAATAATTTAAGATAATTTGACATAATTTTCCCATTAACTCAAAGACTCTTATATGCTAAATTACCCCTATAATTGTTCTTTGAGCCCTTACTAGTTATAAAGATATCACTTTAGCGTTGAAAATAAATTTGGAAATGAGAAGTGAATGGGGTAGACGACACTGGTTTAATTCACGTATTCCTTCAAGTCTCCGTACCCATAAACTATGTTCGTAGCTCCCACCTAACAAGCTTGGGGGAAGGATTGAGCAGGGATAGTTGTGCTGTAAGTAGTAAAACAAAGAAAGTTAATTTGAATACAGTTGACTTGTTTTTTAAATAGTAATTAATAAAAAATAATGTCCTAAAATAATACAAATTCAAATAATATTTTGATGATTCGCAAACGCTATTAGTTCTCTACTTACAATCAAAAATTAACAAATGAATTATGCAAACAATTTTTTTTTTAAATTATTAGGTAATCTCGAAGTCGCTTAAATCTTGCCATTCTTTCGATTCCTAAGAAATCTGCAGGCAGACCTTTAAAAAATATATGTGAGATAAAACCATAGAGACAATTATTTTGCTCCAATCATTTTTTGCTGAATTGTGTAATAACTTGGCAAAATACGAGGTTTGGCTATTAATAAAACATTTAATAAAATATTTTTAAAAACTAATCAAGCTATATGTCCCATACAGATGATAAAAATAAACCATAAATTTGAAATACCATATTTATTAATACACTTGATATCAAATCTGAATAAATAGCTGCCTATCACCTATATGAATCACAATCCTTACCTTATAAAAGTAAGTGTTTAGAGGTATCATATAAGTTAAAAATTTTTTCAACCAAAAGTTTTTAACGGACGCATGCAAGGCAAAATTTTACATTCCATGTATCTTTACAAGGTTATTTATTAAAAAGGGCACATGCTAAGTTATTATGAATGAGTTTATTTTAACAAAATTATTAGAACTTTTGCAGTTTTTAAAGTATTTCAAATTTTTAGTATTTATTATAAATAGATGTAAAAGTCTATAGAACTTGAATATTCTAAATTCTAAAAAAAATTAACATTTTTGGGACAAAAAAATGTCCACCACTATATTAAAATATTCAAAAGTGCCATGTTTGCTTGTAAGGGCACGTGCAAAGTGAGTTTTTATTTTAGTAAAATTTTGAAAATTCTAAAAATTTTAAAAATTTATTTTTTTTCAAAATTTTTTTAAAAATTTTTTATTCCAGTAAGAGCATTTTATGTGCATATATTAAATTTGGCAAATTTTTAAAAATTTGCGTTTTATTACAAAATATTTTTTTTCAAAATTTTAAAAATTTTACAAAAATAAAAACTCACTTTGCACGTGCCCTAACATAAATTAAAACACATAAGCAATTTAATTTGGCAATGAAAGATTTATCAAATCAATACTATTGGTAAATTTAAATGGAAAAAAACTGTGAGTAAAAGCAAACAAAGATAGTTACTTTCAATTTACTCCTTCCTTCAAAGCAGAAAATCCATAGAAAAAATACATATATTATCTCTCAATAACATTTAAAGCCGCCAATTATATTCTCATGGCTTTTTATAAAGTTGTTTATTACAATTTGATTATAGGATATTAACCTCAACAATGAATTTTAAAACTTTAATAAATAAAAATATTAGACACAATGGTAGTGTATTATATTTTTAACCAGTCTTATAAGATTAAAAATCCGACATTATTCTAATTACATTTACATCGTGCAATATCTTAATTAAAATACCTAGAAGAGAGGTTATATTGACTTTTTAGGCATAAGATTTGGGCATTGGCTTAATGTTTATTAAAAACAAATATTTTTTAAATTTCATTTGCCATGGTATCATGTTTTTTTTAGCTTTTCTGTCACATTCCTTTAAAATTTTTAAAGCATTTGCGATTTTTAAAATACCTAAACCTTGCAATTAATTAGGTTCTAAATTTTATCAATTTCTGCAAATATGTTTATCATGGTCTTGCCCCTTCGTTATAAGTAACATAATAATGGATATATTACTCAAGTCAACAATTTTGAGAGTTATGAGCTAACTAATGAGCAAACCTGTCTTTTTATGGCTAATGCCAAAAAAAAAACAAAAACGATTCAAAAAACAACTTGATTTTATTTGCATATTCACAATGGCTAAACTTTTAAAATCAAACTTTGATATATTATTATTCTTATTAAAAATCGATAATAAATATTGTCACATAAGTTTGGAGGGAACGCATTATGTAATTGGTATAAGAGCTTGCAATACTAAAAAATTTAATTTCTCATTGTTTGAGGATAAATATAGGTTACAAGGAAATTTTTTATATAAAATATTCTAAAAAAATTTAAGAGTCTGAGGTCGCAAATGTGTCAATTTGGTCAAGCCCTTTTTTGATATGAGGCAAGTCTTGGGTGCAAATTGCCAAATTACTAGTCAGTAGAACTAATGAACATTGTAGCAACAAGTGGAAAAACCTGTTACGTAAACATAAATTAATAGAGGAACTTAAACAAATGTATTTGATATTATTATTTATTTAATTAAAAACGCGTTTCGACTCCATTTAGTTTTACAAAAAAAAATAGGCAATTTTTTTTATTTTTTACTCTTGACATAATCTTTTTCTAATCTATTGTCGCCAATCTTTATTACACAGCCCAACAAACATTAATGTCAAAAATATGAATTTAATGAAAACACAAAAGAATGCATCCCCATGATAGCGTAATCTCATATACGTTTTTTGCTCTTCTTAGTTTCTCCCGTCTTTGGCTCCTTAGATCCATCTATAATGAAAATGACCTTTTTGACCATATTGACAGACCTAAATATACCCTTAAAAAAATTTAAAAATCATTTTTGAACATAAAAATTACTTGTAACTTATATTTTTAATCACAATTAATGAAAAAAAAAATTATTAATATATTAAGCTCTTACATTGACATTTAGATAATACTAGCGTCCAAACTTCAACACAACACAATATATTATCGTTTTTTAATTAAAATTGAAGTTTAAATTTAACAGTTAAACTGTTGTGAATATGCAAAAATAAAATTTTAATTTATTTTTGATTTTGAATTTTTTTTTTACCTTTTTTTAAAAATATTTAATATTTATACCTGACTAATTAAGTTTGATTAAAAAATAGGTAAATGGATTTGATGTTATATTAAAAACCGACAATATATCGTGTCGTTATTAGTTTGGACACAATATTTTAATATCTAATTGCTGATATATACTAAAATTTATTTCTCATTATTTGATAAACTTACATTTTAATTCTATTTCAGCAATGTCCTAATTAACTTCATTTATTACTTTTAAAAAAAACTAGATTTAAATATGCTATTACATTAAGCCCAAAAATTTCTTCAGTAGATATTTGTCAACTTTAAATTAGAAAATCTCACAAACATTACCAGCTTTTTATGATTTTACTTTTCAATGCAAAATTTATTTTATTATTTTTTGGCAAATGCCGGTAATTAATTTTTCTCCTGAAGAAATTACAAATAATTAAGGGTTTTTGAGATTTTGCTTTTTGCTTTTCAGACAAAATTATATTTTTCGTTTGTATTTATCAGTGTTAAATGTATTTTATGTTAAGTATTTTTTAAATTTGGCTTAATGAAGATTTTGCCAGGGTTACTTATGCAGAAACTTTTCTAAAGGGGGGCAAAAAAATTTTTTGAGGAAAGCAACAACAAATTTAATTCTAATATTGCTATGTTATTTGTAAAATTATTTTAAAAGGTTTGAAATTTCTGAATTTTTTTTTACTTGTTAAGATTTATTTTAAAAAAATATTTTATTTGCATAAACTAAATTTGGCAACTTTTTAAAAATTTGCGTTTTATTACAAAATTTAATTCTTTCAAAATTATAAAAATTTTACGAAAATAAAAACTTACTTTGCACGTGCCCTAATGAAAAAGTTTTGAAAAAAATTGACGCATTTAATAAGTAAGGTGGCTAGTTAAAAAAAATTTATGAAATTACAAATCTTAAAACGGACAAAAACATTAATTCTCATTTTTTAATAGCTGTTTAAGTTTATTTTTTTCTTGACAACTTTTTTTTAATGAAATTTGTAATAGCCGCCGATTTATCGAGTATGTTTTGCGTGATGCCTTACGATGCGCATGATCGTTAACTTCTATTTTACTTTTATATTTTATATGTGATAAGTAGCTGATTTGAGGTTAATATCAAATAAATCATTCATCGTCTAAGTTTACTACTTAGTAAGGGGACGTGCAAAATGAGTTTAATTATTCGTAAATTTTAAAAATTCTAAAATTTTTTATTATTATATTTTTTTTAATTAAAAAAAAATTCTTTAAAAAGCATTTTATGTGCATAAACTAAATTTGGCAACTTTTTGAAAATTCCCGTTTTATTACAAAATAAAATTTTACAAAAATAAGAACTTAGTTCACGTGCACTAAAATGGAAATGCTCAAAAATTATTTAGATTTAAGGCCTAAAAAAGTGATATTTTACATATTGTCGGCCAGACCCGCTTATTAAAAATAATGCCGAAAGTTTTCTACTTTAACCAATAAGTTTGGTGCAAATAAAATTTAAATACAAGAGAGTGCCTATAATTTTGTCATTATAACTCTTTGCTTATGTTTTTACTAAAGATAGGACTAATCTATTAAAGATCGGATGTCTGTATAATCCGTCTTTTAAAGATCGGACGTCTTTTTTATAGATCGGACGACCAAAAGCCTTGAGATGTAATTGTATTCTACACGCAAGGCTGCAAATATTACTCTTTTCAAAAATGTAAAAAAATATTACTAAATAAAAAAATTTAAACAGCATATATCAAAAAATGAGAATTTAGGTTTTTTGGTTGTTTTAAAATATGCCTAAGATAAAAATTTTTTAAAAATTTTTACACTAGCCGCCTCATGTTATTCAAATACGTGCGATTTTTTTTCATTAAAATTATTTTTTCCACCACAGCCCAATAAGCAGGATCATGGTGAGTAGTGTTGACCGCCAACCATTTTTAAAGCCGTTGATTTTTAAAAATTTAGCCAACCCGGGTCACCGCTATTCTAATCTGCCTGGCTTGTAAGGTTAAAATGTGGTTTAAAAAAAAGCTTAGATAAAATTCCATTTCCATAGATATACACCTTATCATTAATAGAAACAATATATAAATAAATATGGCTCTCTCCTTAATCTTTATTTTTATTTATAATTCAAAGAGTAAGGGTCAGGAGCACAACCGCTCCATCTATAAACCAATCCAAGTAATGCCGATCAAGTTAATTTTACTTATTACTATATTGACAAAAATGTTAAAAAGTACGCACTTTATTTACTAAGAAACAGTTAGCACAGATTTTAAAGCCAACCATCGGTTTTTAAAGAATAACATATGTGTATTTATACAAGCATGCGGATATTTGAGGACTTAGCCGTTTTTAGCACTAAACAGCTAACCTGGCAAAACCTAGCTACCTTTACAAACATAGGGGCGCGCTATATAATTGTTATAAATTAACAATAGAAATGAGAATTAGCCGGAAAGAAAAGGGGCGGGGGCGATATAAGATAAGTATGCTCCCTTTATCCTCCCCCCTCTCCCTACCCCAGCCCTACCACGTCTCTGGCCTAAGTTCTCAAAAAATTAAACGGTAAAATTTGTTAGCCCTTTTAATTAATAATTACGATTTTTATTTAGGTGTATAAAATAACCAAGTTTACATGCGCTTAATATCATCTGCCTTATTAATACAATAATATGGTAGCCTTTGTTTAATTTAAATTAAAAAAACACAAATTCAGTCTGCAATAATATTAATTTTAAAAGCTATTAAATTTGATTATTTTAACATGCATAACAAGCTTTAAAGTCACTTAACATTTTATTTTTAACACAGCCATAGTACCTTTTGATGTGTGGTCACATGTGCAATTTTCAAAATTATCCAGGTATATTTGGTTTAAACTAATTTAGAGATTTATTTTTATCAACTTGGGTGACAATATTCATTGTGTTGTTATTGATAATAATAAAACCACTTAAAGCTTATTTTAAACGGCCTTATTTGTTTTAATGTTTTAAATGGCTCAATAAAACTTTCTAATGGTTTGAGTTTTGACACAAGTTCCAGACCAATTTTTTTCCATTCATCAATTACAAATGCGCTTGAAATAAATCCAAGTAAATATTGCTAAATTTTTTTATTTATAGTCACACTATCTAATAGATCTCTTGATAATTTATTTATCAAAAATAATTTTACAATATTAATTATTAAATGATATACAAACATTAATTTACAAACACACAAATTAAATTTTAATTTTGATTTTGTCAATTTATTAAAAATATTTTTGCTATCGTTTGAATTTATTAATGCATATAAAGCTTTTTTAAATTATACATCAAATATAAAAATCCTATCACCTGCAAATTTTGAAATGTTTTATGATCCCTTTATGGTCCTTAATGATATGTCTGTGTCAAACAATCTTAATGTCGTTGTGTTAAATTCCAATTTAAAAAAATATTATGCAGCTAATTTTTGTGATATCAAAAAATTTGGTTGTCATATAGTGGATGAAATATCTACCAAGTTGCCACCTGAGGTTGAAATTGTTTTTGATGGTATAAAAAATGATCAACTGGAACTTAATGCATCTGATCTATGCTTACAAACTCCCCTTAAGCACAATGTTTTGAAAAATTATATTAATCAAGGATTAATTGATGAATTGTTGAATTATATATCAAAAAAACAATGCTCATCTAATGATGAAAAGCCAAAATTTTTAATTTGTGGTAAACAAAATTCTGGGAAATCTACTTTTGCCAAGCATTTAACTATCTTTTTTTTGGCAAACATTTTAAAATTGAAGAATGATATAAATAACCAAGGTAAACCAGGTTTAATTTGGTTGGAATGTGATGTTGGTCAACCAGAGTTTATGTGTTCTGGTTGCCTTACTTTAACCTTAATACAGGACCCTTTGTTGATGTTGCTTCCATCTTGGATGAGGCAAACTGTGCACATGAATCGGAGAGATCAAAATTTTGTGAACCCAATACAGTTGAAGTTATTTTTTTTATTTGATTCATATTGATTGTATTTAGTCATTAATTTTTAAACTTACTTTGGGGTTTAAACTGGGCTGTGATATTTTAGCCTGGCCCACTCAACACTTTTAATTTAGGCATGGCCCGTAGTTTAAACGTGACCCAACCTGAAATTGATTTTTTTAATTTGGTCCAAATATAATAAGTCAGAAAATTATTTATTATAAGTTAAATTTTATTTTTAAATTTTCTATACTACAGAGTGTAGAATTATCGTGTGATCATGAATTTATCATTTTTAGTTCATTTTAAAGGTGTACAAATATTTGAGAGTTTAAGTTAGCTTTAGAGACCAGACCTGCCATCTTTGGCATTTATAAATCCGTTTACTATTATAATTAAATATAAAAGCCAGCTTAAAGACCTGGGGGAAAAAATGTAGGTTTTTTAATATCTTTTGAGTTTTCTCCCAAACCCACGAATATGGGCATGGTAAAAGAAAAGCCCCTTTTACGGCTTGGAAAAGGAGGATATTAAAAAAAACCTTTTTTTAAAAAACCCTTAGGAGGAAAAAAAACTCACCCTGCATTTTTTACCTTTACAGTGCTGGCTTTAATAAAGTGGCACATGTTAGAAATAGAATGATCAATAGACACATAAAATGTGGCCATCATCTACTATATTTATGATCGTTGTAACTAATTAAATGATCACGATAACAATTAAATGGCCAAGCAACTTAGTGATGTTTATCATGAAAACATCATCTTGCATTTAATTGTGTTCGTGATCATCTAATTGTGATTGTGATCATTTTAATGCCCGCGATTCAAAAAATAGTATTAATTGGCCACATTATATATGACAATAATCATTTTCATCTGGCAATGGCCAATTTATAGTGGCCAGCACTGTAAATTTAAGCCTTTTGTGATATACTTTTAACATTGAAAATGTTGTTGACGAATGTTAAAAAAGGGGAAATAAAATTTCTGCCGCCTGCAAACTGCTTTTCGGTCTACAAACTCTAAGTGGCCCTAGATATAGGACAGTTTTTTGTGCTCTTTCTGATAGACCCCTTTTTAGGGTTAAATGTAACACGCGTTACTCGATGCCCCCAAAAAATTACTTTTTTTAGCGTTTTTTAAAAAAAATGTAACTTGTTTGTGAGATTGGATTATTAATGGACATTTTATTTTTGGATAATTATATTCCATAAAAGAGAGTTTCTTTTTGACTTTAAATTTTAAACTTTGATTTAGTTGGTCTTTATAACTTTGTAATAGCTCATTCAGCATGTCCTAGAATTACTTTCTTTACATGCCCAAAAATATAAAGACGCCTTTTTTTAAAATCCTTAAATATTTTGGGTTTATAATTTTTAGAGGGGTGATGTTTATTTGATGAAATTAATATTTCCCCTTTATCAAATTTAATAGTTGATTTTTTATGAAACCTTTATATTTAACAGTCGGCCTGCCAAATTACTGTGATTTTAGGAGCTTATAGATAATTGCACTTTCCCATTCCGTCTTCGACAAATCATTTGCTTTTACTTGTCTAATAAATAAATTCCCTTTAGTACTAAGGTATTAGAGCTTATATAACCATTTCCATTTAGCGTCTATAAAAACTTTTTTTAAATTTTTCCTATAAAAAAAACAAAAAAAGCACAAACAATTGGTTTGAGGTTTCCCTCATACCTTTCCCCACTTAGGTGTGTCATACCCGTTAGGACTTTGACTCTTTTAACTTGTGCAAAACAATTAATATTGCCGACGGGTTAAATATAAGATTCACACGCACGCCGGCGACCTAGGTTTTTAGCCTACTTTTAGACATATCGTTTTAAGACCTACTGCCTAAGCAGGCTACTTAAAAGCTTTAAGGTGGTTGGACATGTATACATTTTTCTGAAGAAAAAAGCTACTGTGCACGGATTCGAATTCGCAACTTCTTGCGTCTAAGGCAGAAGGTTTGCCACTGAGCTATCTGAACTATCATATTTTTCCTATAAAACCAAACTGATTCTATTTAAGTTAACATTAAATATACCCTTTCTTCGCGCTGCATGTATTGATATGGATATTAATCATATTGCATTTTTATGTAATTTTTGGCTTTCTTTGCTGCTAGAGTTATAAAAAAAATAATTTTATTCTTTGAATATAAGGCTTAGTGTGAAAGTCAGTCTTCTGCATATTTTTTAAAACAAGAATTTATATATTGTCATCTGCACAGACCTTCTTGTCTTTTTTGCCGCTTTGCCTAAGGAAATTGAAATTTGCTAAAAACCAGAAAGCTACGCGATTAAATTTAGAGTTTTACTACTTTGTTATTTTTATTAATATATTATCTACACCGCTGTATATTTGATCAGCTTTCCTATAAAATAAGGATCTGATAATTTAATTTAATTAATTGTAACATATTCCACCCTATACCTGTTTATATATTGACGTATTGACTTCACCATTCAAAAGTAGTCCTCGATTTTGGCAGAGACCACTCTGTGTAACCTGAGGCAGAGGAGCCGTAAATGAAGGACGGAAGCGTTCTATTTTTTTAATTAATTTATTTTAAAGTGGGATGAGGAAAAATGGTTAGGTGTTTTTTTCAAATTGAGGGTTGTTATTCCTATATGCACCTATTCATAAACCAAACAAATCTGTTATTGCTCCCGGATTTTTTTTGGGTCCTATAAGCAGTGCTGCGAAAACACTGAGCCATAAAACTTTAACTTATTTTTCCCTTAAACTTGGGGAATAAGGAGAGCTTTAAATAAAGGGTTAAAATATAAACTTATGAAAAGCCCCCCGTCAGAAAAGGGACAAAAGTGAAAATGGCCCTGAATAGCTCACTTATTATGTAATTCTTTGAAATTTTAAATATTATTTAAAAAAAAATTTATCTCGACCTTAATAGAGGATATATTTAGTCCATATTCATAAGAAAATTATACAAAAAATATTTGAAAAAATTTGACTTTAAGATCTGAATACGCACTGGGACAGCCGAATCATATTTAGTATATTGAATCGGATTGTATTAAATTTAGCTGAGGCTTGACCACATAAGGCTTTAAAGAATTATTAAAGCTATACATTATTTGACCCAAGTCATTCATTATTAAAAACTGCCTTCTATGTTGTAAGGCCCCTTCTCGAGTTTAAACCGGCACGAGATAACACGGTCTGTTCCACGCGACATATTTTTCAACTTAAACTGGTTTTTTATTTTAGGTCCAATCTGGCCCAAAAATAAAAACACGGCCTGGAAATTTTTTATTGCAGGCTATAAATATTGCCTATAGATTTTTGATAAAATGCAGAGTTGGTCATTCTTTCTTGTTTGGAATAATTAAAAAATAAGATAGATATTTAAATCTGCTCGACCTGTTTTAATTTCGACCAAACTCGCTCGTTTTGGGCAATCTGTCAACGGGCAGGGTAGGCTTTTGTGGATCTCAACTTTAATTTCTAGTCCTTTCAACCAGGGCTGGACAAAAAAACTAAATGGGCTTTTTTTTAACAAGTTTTTTGGTTTTTTTTTCCAAATGCCCACAAACTCGTGGGCATGGCAAAAGAAAAGCCCCTTTTCTTGCTTAAAGAAAAGGGGCATGTTTAAAAAAAGCCCCTTTTCTTAAAAAAAACTCCTAGGAGCTTTAAGAAAAAATAACCCACCCATCAAAATGTTTTAAAATTATTATAGAAAACATAAAATGGGTTTTTGGGGGCTCTTTTTAAGAGCCACTTTTTGTGGGTTTTTTTTGCCCCTTTTCTTAGTAAGGGTTTTTTTGAATTCTTATTTTGGCCCTTTATATTGCCCCTTTCTTTTTTTATGTTTTAGGGGAAAAAATGAGCCAAAGTTTTTTGGCTCAATGTTTTCCCAGGCCTGCTTTCAACACTGTCTGGTAATTTATTTGCAAATATTGAATTTTCATCATTGTATACAACCCCTTAATTACGGTTCGAATTTAGTTAAATTTTGTCATATATAGCTTAAATACCAGATTATATTAACCCGTTATTTTTAGTATTATTTCTGTAATGGGGCCTCGAAATTCGTAAGGCACGTTTCAGGGGTCTACTTTCGTGTATAAATTAGGAAGGAGATTTTGTAATTCAAACAATAGATATTCTAAAAATCATGCAACTTTCAACAACCGCGCATAATTAGAAAATAATTTTAAATATTTGTTCTAAACATGGTTTAGTATCTATTCAATCAAAACAGATAATGGGGCGAATTAAGAGGCATTTAACATAGTAATTGAGGTTACATAATCTACAGCCCCCATAATAATTAGAAGCAAAATAGTATCATAATTTTAATAGTAAAAAACGTTTGAGTTTTTTAAAAACTCCAATTTTTTTTTGTAGAAGAAAAGGGGCTTTTTTTAAATATTTCTCTTTTCTTTAAGCAAAGGGTGTCTTTTTTTTACAAAATTGAGGGCATTTTGCGAAATTAACTCAAAATTTATTTTAAAAAATTCATCTCTTTTTTACCCACGTCTGCCTATAGTAATTTTTTAGGCATATTGTTTGGGATGGTGCAACAGTATTTGTCTGCTTTAAAGTGGTTTTACATGTTTGAAAATATTTTTTGAGTAAAGCTGCGTAGACATTAATGCTCTCACTGCCAATTTTTATCAGTATATAACATTCTTCGGTCACCATATAAATTGTTATTAATTTGTCAATTGTAAAATATTACATATATGTTATATTAGTATTTGTTTTTAAAGGGCAATATACTTTGGTCAAACATCACCTTACAATAGTCCAATCACATACCTCAAAGCGATATCTCAGCTCAATAGCTATTATCAATCCCAATATGCCCAAAAATTTGCACTAATAGTCAATACTAATGGATGGTTCAAGGGTAAAATTCTACACATATAATAATACAATTTTTCAAAATTTATTTTGTCAAGGCAATTTAATGAAATAATTATCATTATACTGTTTTTCTTAATTTCTGAAAATTTTGCTTTTAATTAAAAAAAAGTTTTTTTTAATTATATGACAAAACATTTAAAAAATAAGAGCTATCTTTTGCTAATTTAAAAATTATATATGTTTTACCGAAATACTATTTCCATATATTTTAAAACTTTTAAATATTTGTAGATTTGGGATTGTATTTACAGGCTAGCATATTAGACATTATTCGACCCACTCACGTTTTTCAAATGTCAATACTTTCAAAACAAATTAATTCGGACACTAACCTAGATGCATTACAAAATCCTGATTTAAATAATATTCCAATACCGTCAAAAGCCTTCTCAATGCACCAATTTATGCTTTCCAATCCATCTTGTGCTACCTTTTTAAGGTCTAACCGAAAATCCATTTGGATTACTTCCCATACTCACAAAATTTTGGAGAATGCTCAAATCACTGAAAATCCTTTCAGCGATTTTATATTCACCGAAGTGGTTAGGGAAGAATCTGCCTTTAGTAGTGGGAATTCCATACAACAGAAGTACATTTGATAAAATTATTTTAGTTTACGCAAATATTTTAATAATTCGAGTTTAAATCGAGTCGTAATATTTCGTCCCGGTATATTTAACTAGGGTCTAGCTTATTTTAACTACTAATTGACCCGGCCCGGTCCAAAATTAATCATTATATATTTCAGGCTAGTATTTTGCAAAAAAGTTTCAATTAAATATATTCCTTTATCAATAATAATTAAAAGCAATAAAGCTTTAAGTTATGATGCAAAGCTAATTTACGCGCACAACAAAATGACAAATCTTAAATATATTCAAAATTATAGGCACTAGGCTTAGATAGGTTAACAAAAAGTTGTCAATGTTATTAGAAAATTAGGTTATTTTAATACAATTATTCAAAGCGTTTGAAGTCTTTCAAAGATGTTTATAAAATATTAAATCTTTTAAAAAATTTTATCGTCTAGTTTTAAGCGATTGTATTTATAGGTAATGTAAGTTTTTATGCTGTTTTTTGAACCCAAACTAATTATTATATATTTTTTATTTATTAGAATAATGACAAATCTATATTTTTTTATAGGTTAACAAATTGAGAGTTATGAGCTAACTACAGATATCAAACCTGCCATTTTTCATCGTTTTTTTAATCAAACTTAGCAAGTCAGCTATATAATTTTAATAATGAAAAAATGTCAAAAAAAAAATAATAAGTTTTTAAAAACAAAAATAAATTAAAATTTTTTTTTGAATATACAACAGCTAAACTGTTACAAACTTCAATCAATACTTAAAGCCCGATAATATATTGTGTCGTATTTAAGTTTGGACGCGAAATATTTTGTATTATCTAAATGCTGAAGTAATTGCTTGATTTTTGGAATATAAGCCTTTATTCATTCGCCGTTAACTAAGATCATCGTTAAGGGGACATTATATAGTGCTAATTTTATACGTCCTGTTAAATATCCAATTTGTTTTTTTTTAAATTTATATCTTCTTATTACAAATAAACTCTCAAATAATCACTTGTTTTAAACTTCGAGATTTAAACATTTTCTCTTAAGAATCAGTTGAAATTTTTTTTAACTTATAGGTCTCAGCTAATTCATATAAATAAAAATTAATTTTGCCCAGCAATTTATTGTAAGCTTGTATTTAATGAAACCACTTATTGGATTAATCATTTTTTAATTTTCTGTAAGTTGCATTTCAATTTGTGTAAAAATAATTGTAATTTATTTTCCACAATTTTATATTAAATATTTATTGTGTCAATATAAATATATATTTTGTATGTTTTGTGCTTTTTGATGTATTTATAGTAACGTTAAGACCGCCACCGAAATGCGGGCCAATCAAACTCAATCCTACTTCTTCTCTGCCCTGGATTCGAAAAAATTAACCCAAACCGACAAACCTAACTCTGTGTCCTTCTTCCCTGGATGGATGTTAACCTGTTCCCACACCATTCGAGTATTATAAATTAAATGTGCTCTAAATCACGTTAAAATATAAACCTTTTATTGTTCAAAATTTTATAAAAAATATTATTTTAGTCCACGTGCAAAATTAGGTTTTATTCTCGTTAAATTCTAAAAAATTTGATTTTCAAAGTTAAATTTTTTTTTTAAATTTATAGAATATCTATTACATGTATTTATGTTAGCGACTTTTTTAAATAGTAGTATGTTAATAAAAATAAGGCCTTATTTTGTTTGGGCGTTATTAAATCCATAAAGTTAAATTGTATTTTCATGTTCAAAGTGAGTTTTTATTTTCGTAAAATTCTAAAAATTTTAATTTTTTCAAATTTTTTATTTTCGGAAAAGCAATTTATTTGCATAAATTAAAAATTTTCCGACTCAATTAGAATTTGCGTTTTATTTTTTTTTTAAATTTTGAAAATTCACTAAAATAAAAGTTCACTTTGCACGTGCTTAAAGCAGGCTAAAATAGAAAGAAAGTTAAAGTAAGATATTAATATACTTTTAATATGTCCTTATTGTTCTTTTAATTGTATCTTTTTTTCGGGGAAATACCATTTTTAATTAAAAAAGAATCAAATTTGCAAATAAAATGAAATTTTTTATATGTACGAAGAATTAGCAAAGTGATGTTTTTAAACCGAATTTTAATTGAAGAATATTAAATGTATTTTTTAATTCAGATAAATTGATGAAAACTAACGCAATAGTTATGAAGCGCGTTCAGACATGAATCATTTTTTTATTCAAATGATATGGTCAACATAAAACAACTTCTGCACCAATATTAAATAATAGAATTGTTTTTCATTATTTATCTAATATTTGAGGATTAAATAAAAACTAAAAAATAAATTGACAAGGGGTTTAGCATTTTATATTTATAAAAACAGGAATATTTAACCAATTTTTAAATTAAATTTAACATTTTAATCATTATAGGCGTATATCTTATACATATGTATACATTTATTCTTTTTTAATTTATCCAATTAAACAGATAAATTTTGGTCAAATTGTGAAAATTACGATTTTTAATGGAAATTTTGCTATACCTGCTCAAGAATCAATTTTAGCCAAATTTTTTGAAAAACGCATGTTCAACACTATTGTAGGCATTACCTATAACTAAAAACTCTCAGGTAAATCTACCTTCTTTCACCAACAAAAATTTATTTAGTTTGAGAGACTGCAGCGATATAATACATGATGGCCATATTTCTAATATTTTTCTTTCGTTTTTTGAAGCACTATTCAGTTTTAAATTTAATGAAATTTTGTGTGAATATCTATTTAGATTAAAATTAGTAAGCTATTGGACATACTAGCCTTGGCCGAGTAAGCCGGATTAATGAGAAAAATAATGTTTTTTTGGCCCATATATATTAGATTTTGTTATTTTTTTTATTTCCTTTTTAACAATTTTTTTTTCAAAATTTCTAATTTTTTATACGATGTTACTTAATTAAAAATAAAATTTTAGTTATTAATAAAATATATTATCTAAATTTTTTGAAACGTGCATACAAAATTTGTGTTAGGCGGCCCAGGTAGTTAAATAAACACTAAAATCCAGTTGTTAATTGTTAGCTAATATAAAGTTGAATATTACTAAAAACAAAAATTCTGGAAAATATAATGTCATTGGTAACAAGTTATTTTCTCAAAATAGTCATAAGACTACGTGTAAAGAAATATAATCAATAAGATTTATTTCTTGAGTTAAACCTATATTTTTAAGGTTTTTCAAAATTACTAAGTTCTTAATTTTTTACGATTTAAGATCACATTACATCAAAAATGCTTAATCTCATAATTAAACAGCAATAAGCCAAAATTACCTATGAATTGCAGAATTGAATTTTATTTATAATTACATAAGGAGTTTGATTCAGATTGATAATTATAAATGATTAAAAAATTTATCCCAAATTGTCTTATTTTAAGCTTATACCTTTTCAACTTTTTTAAATTAAACAAAAAATTTTTAACGGAATTACTAAAAAAATCTATTGAATCCTTAAAAGTGGCCCTGCACAACTTATTTATTTTAAGTATTTGCAACCTTTATTTTTTATACTAGAACATATATATATACTTACATTTAACTTATTTTTAGAAATACAAAATACCTTATATGCATTTATTTATTTGAAATGACAATTTATAATTAAAAAAACGTTTTTGAAACATGACACAGAATCGATCTCTTCCACTGCATGACAAAATTACAACCGAACTTGATTGTCAACACAACTGCCTAGCCTTGGGTAATCATTTTTAAATTACATTCAAATAACATTCAAGCTAAATTCATGCCCAATCTCACTAATAAAACAACAAAAAAAAAATAATTATTCTTAGTTTGATTTTCACACCAACCAAAATATTGTTTGAAAATTATATAGTTTAAGCACACTGCCTAAGCAGGCCACTCAGCAGCTTTAAAGTGGCTGGACAAGTTTGACGATGTTTTTCGTAGAAAAAAAACCGTCTTTGTTCAGAATCGAACCCATCTCTTGTATAGCAGGAATATTGAGCTCCTAGCCGATAATAAAAATTTGTAGAGTTGAAGTTTATTTAACAGACATATATTTATTTTAATTTTAAACTATTTTTATATATAAATGTTATTGATTCTTCTGTTAAATGACTTGATTATTGGCTAGGTATCATCAAAAATATCGATTTCGAAGATGGATACTTTGACCTTATTTGCCCTTCGCCAGACAGCATTCGTAGGCATCATGAAATTCAATCAGCCTCAGCTGACTTTAAATTTTACGACGTTATGAATTAACTAATTGTTGGAGATATTGAGCTAACGCCCCAATTTAAAGCTCAAAATTTTGTATTTTATCCTTACTTTTTTAATTACTAATTACACCGGACAACAAAATTTGCACTATCATTTAAAGCATTCATGGTTCACCGTACTTGTTTAAGTTTTTGTTTTCGGTGCTAATTGCTTGTATGTCAGAATGCCGGCCACTATGAATTGGTCAATGTCAAAAAAAGAATGGTCATGGTGATTGATATATAATGAAATCGACTTATATTTTTTTAATCGTGGTCAAATAAAAAGAATACGATCACAAGTAAATTATCACGATCAAAATTTATTGGTCAAGATTATGTTGATAAAAATCACTATGTTGTGGGTAAATGGTCGCACACCATAGTGATGTTTATCATGAAATCATCATCCTAACCATTTGATTGGGACAAAGATCGTTTAATTGTGACAACGATCAAAAATATAGTGGTCGATAGAGAAATTTTATGTGGCTATTGACATTATTTTTCTAACATGTGCACTTTTATGTGGCCAGCACTGTAATAACGTAAAGCTTTTAATTTTTTTTAATTGTTTTTCTAAAATTAATCATTATTTCATAAAATCCATTTTTGGACGCAAAATTACTCAAATATAATTGTTCATTAGCGTAATTAATTTCTTAGTACCTTGTAAAAAGTACAACAAATTTTTTTGGAATTTTGTTGTTTTATGAATATTATGGATTTTTTTCTAGTTGGACCCTAGGAAAGAAATTTAAAGCAATAGGTAAAAACTATAAATGAGGTCGAAATTGCAAAAATTATCAAAACTTTGTAAAAAATCTCATAAAAAATTTCGATCATTTTAATTTATTTTCATATGTAATTAAGGGAAAACTTTATTTTTTTGTTATAGGATTTATAGTCTACAATTCCAGCTATGACTATAAATCTTTCTTATTTCAACTAAAAATTAGTATTTTTCACCTAGAATGCCCGCTCATTTGTAAAAAAAACGTTAAAAACTGATCTTGGTAAATGTTGTTGTTATTAGCCCCGGTTCTTTGGACGTGAGAAGTTGGATGTAAAAATGAGCTTGAGTGCTGCAAGGGCTGGATTGAGCCAAAGATCTATGGGGGAGATAGGGGGCCCACGCCTAGAGCATATGGGCCAGTGTTTCTTGGTAAATGTTTACCCACCTGTCGTTATACTTTTTTAAACAAGCCTACTTAATTATATATATTAACCATAAGGATTTTTTTAAACAATTGAACAAATATTTGTCCTATTCATCATTTAAATTTATAATATGTTTGATTGCTATAATGTTTGTTAAAATTAGGAAGGCTTACTTTCCAATTAATAAATTTGTTTTTACAAGGGATTTTTGCCACAACCTAAGGATACCATCATAAATGAAAATGAATATAGAAAAAAAAAACCCAACACAACAGACAGCAACAGAATTGGTGAATTATCAGAATCCTTAGCAGACGTCAACGGTTCGCCTCCAATGCAGACAATCATACCAGAAATACTAAATAAAATGATACGGGCTAAAAGAAAATCAAACATTGAAAGCCCAGTATCGGTCTATAAAAAGCCCTTTAAAAATCGCTAAATATTAATGCCCCCCGAATAGCCATAATATTTAGATAACACGAGCTTAGCAAATTTTCAAAAAGCAATCATAAAATACATTTTATTAAATATGACAAATAATAATAATCAGATACAACATATATTATTATAAAGTTCTAATTATTTAGGTTCAGTTTAATGTGTTATAAATAATGAATTAATCGCAAAATGTGGTATTGATTAAGACACGGAAGATGTTTTTGCTTAACAATGTATTTAATAATATTAAATCAATAACATAAAACAATTAAAATAATATACCATAAAATATATTGCAGTTTTATCCAAAAAATCTTTGTTAATTCAAGAAATAAGAGTTTATATAATAAATACAAAAACAAAGATTATAATTTTTTTTGTATTTAAATGATAGATATATAAAATTCTCACAAAAATGTTTTGCCGATAAATTATTTTATGAGAAAATGTTGATATGTATTGCATATAGTGTATGGAAAGTAAGGATTTGGGCTAAGATTGGCTAATCTTAGTTTCGTGTTTTAGTTCTTCTTATTGACATCCATCATTTCCATGAATTCTATCGAGTCAAACCCACAAATATTTTATATTATAATTATGTAAAGAATTTCTGATAAAAACCTTTACACGTGAAATTACCAAATTTAGGTATAGTGGGCGCTTCAGTCTTCAGTTTTTTTGGCGCAAAACGCATATGTACAAATTGCCAATCTTAATTATTACAGTGAAAAAAAAATATTAAGTTTTTGGAAAAATTATAGAAAACTTTGAAATGTTCGAATTTTTCTTAAAAACAAATGAACTCTAAACGCGTTCTTAGCCAAATATAAAGGAAACCAGATTAAATTAAAACTATTTACTTTTTCTTATATAATTTTTGACATAATTTTTTTGTGATATCCTTAGGTTTAATCCTTAAGGATGATTTAACAGCCAAAATTAAGCAATTTCTTAGAGTAAACAATCTAGCTAGATTTAGCGTTATGAGAATTATCAATGAAATTGTGAAAAAGTAAAACCCTTTATCGCGTGATATTGTATTTACACACATTTAGTTCTTATTGAAAAACAACATTTTCAATGTTAATAGTTAAACCCGTGAATGGTAGGGTGATAAATAAAGCGAATGCTACAAAGGGGTCTATACCGACCCCAACTATAAACCTTTTAAGCTATGAACCTTATTTTTTCATATATAAAAAAACGTGCTTTATTATACATTAATATAATTGTAAAAATTTTTATTTTTCTATATTACATTAAATAAATCTTGTAAATTGACTAAATATATAAATGTTATTTATCCGTGTTTTTAAATCTAGTAAAACATTTTTAAAAAGATTCATAGAAAAAAATATTTTTAAATAAAAAATTCGTTTAAGCTATTATTTCCCATCAAAACTATATATTTTAAAAGAAAGAAAAATAATTCATATTATTATCATTTAAAAAACATTTTATACGCTCACTTAAAAAAAACAAAAAAATAAGGTTTCAATTAATTAAGTTTAAATTTACAAGGTAATATCGTGGTTTTTAACAGTTAATATAAGCGTGTGGGGTCCCGCCCCAATAAGATTCTAAACTAATTTTGTTATAAGACTAAGACGAAATTTTAATTACTAGATTTGTTTATTATGTATTTAAGAAAAAAGTCACAAAGAAATGAACTATATTACACAGGTCAACAATTTTTGAGAGTTTAACTACAGAAACCTGCCATCTTAGGGAATATAAAATCCGTTTACCGTTTTTCCTAATCAAACTTAGTTAGTCAGTTATAAACCAGGGTTGAGAAAAAAAAATAAAGGGGCTTTTTTACCAAGTTTTTGAGTTTTTTTCCCCAGATGCCCAAAAACTCGTGGGTATAGCAAAAGAAAAGCTCCTTTTCTTGCTTAAAGAAAAGGGGCATGTTTAAAAAACCCCTTTTTATTAAAAAAAACTCCTAGGGGCTTTAAGAAAAAATAACCCACCCATCATTTTTTTTACTATTGAAAATAGTAGAATTTATTCCCATTTATTAAAGATATATATATGCATTTATAATTCAATAAAATCCAATAAACTAGAATTTAACTTTATAACTAAAGTATCACTCAAGTTAAATTCTTTCAGGCATGATCTCTTATCGCTTAAGACAACTAAAAGCGCTAAAAGCTCTTTCGTCCGATACCTGAGTTGGTGCCCCCTAGTATAACCTGGGCCACTTGAAATAGTTGTGGATGGCTTAATCGTAATCCAGCCCAAAATTTTAAAATATCTTCTTTATAAGTTAATTTTTTTGCCCGTTTATTAAGTTATCTAGGTGTAATATTATATTGTAATTAGTAGTTGTAGGTTCGCACCAGAGATCCGCAAAAACCAAAATTTGGGAGCCCGGCCCGGGTTTAATTTTTTTACCTTTACGCCGGCCCGGCCCGGGTTCAATTTTTTTTGCCTTTACGCCGGTCCGGCCCAACCCGGTTTTTTTTTAAATTTTTGAGCCCGGCCCGGAAGAAAAATTTTAAGCCCGGCTAAAACCCGGGTTTAATTATTTTTATAATTTTCAATATTTATCTTAAATTTTGTTCAATTTATATAAATTAAATATTTTGTTATTTCATTCTCTGACAGTTTTTTTTGACATTTATGCCTGCTAAGTGTTGAGGTTCCTGTGCTATGGCTGTATTTTAAAACCTCTACAATTTTTGCATATAACGTAATTTAAAAATTATAAAAAAAATAAAATAATTAAAATAAAATTGGTTCAATTGATATTATATCTAATTTTTTGTTGTCCTCAAAAAGGAGGTTGAAATTGGTCCAGACAATAGATTTGCCGTGCGTATTGGATCTTTCATCAACAATCTTATCTTCAATTTTTTGTTTTAGGTCCTTATTACGGGAAAATTAATTTTATCAATGAATGAAAATTATAGTGAGAAAAAAATAGGCCATTTAATCTATATTAAAAGAAAAACTTATTTACAGAGAAGTTATGCTGTAATGAAGTTTAATAAAAAATAATTTAATAAATAATTTTATATATATATTAATTTATTTAAACTAAGCCGGGCCGGGCCTGGCCTAGGCCCGGCCCGGCTTAATTTTTGCGCCGGCCCGGTCGAGAAAAATTTTTTATTATGTCAGGCCCGGCCCGCCCGGATGTTAATTTTTTCCAGTCAGCGCCAGCCCGGGTCCGGGTTTCCGGGCCGGCTGCGGATCTCTGGTTCGCACATAGAATCCATGTACATTTCAAAATCACTGATATTTAGGTTTGTAGTTGCGATGTCGTTTTGAGTACTGCTGGGATCATTTATTTGTGTGCATTCCCATGTTTTTTGAATGTGTTTCTAAAAATATATTAAGTTAATGATTAATTTAACAATCGTAAAATAGGGGAGACCGAGGCTATTACAAACTTTTAACAAAACTTTTTATGATAAGAGAGTTTTGACTTTTTGTAAGATATTGAGGGGGGGGGGGGGGGGGGGGGGGGGGGGGGGGGGGGGGGGGGGGGGGGGTTATTTTTGGGCATGCCGGTTTATTGAGAAGGACGAATTCTGTGAACATCTATTTTTACCAAATCGAGAGGTTATGGTTTAGAAGTGATGGATTGATTGGTCAGAAAAGTCCCCAAGGCATTTCCCAGGGCCGGTAAAACAGAATAATCGCTATATTTTTTACTTTATTTCAAATAACTCAAAAAAAATTTCAAGAATATCAAAAAATAAAAAATTACTGTCAAGTTTTCGTAGGTGTATTTTTTCTAGAGCCTAAAGTCTTTTTCAAAACTATAAATATAAAAGCCCTATCCTGATCCCTTGGTTGCAATTTTAATATTAATATTACTTTCCCACGGTCAATTATTTCTGGTGTAACAAACGGTGAATTTGGGAAATTAATCCTTAAATCCATTAGCATTGCTGCGCTAAAAGCATCATTGTCGAGCAATTTTGATTGTCGAGAATCTAGATAATTTAAAAACTTACTGGCCAATTCATTTTTATTATTGCTATTATTCACCAGCTGAGTTAAAGAATATTTGCACTTTAATAGGGATAAAAAGAAGTCGCCGATGGTAAAATTTGACTTTTGCATTCCGAGTGTGCATATAGCAACATGTTCAAAAGTTTTTACAAAATCTTTAACCAACATCCAATTTTCTTCACTAAAATTTAATTCTTGTTCAGTGTTTGCTATATTGACTATTATATCTTTGAGTTCAAACAAACTTCTCACCATTAAATATGTGGAGTTCCATCTAGTAATATTATCTAATTGAGGTTTTTGGGGACAAATGATTTGTATTTTTGAGATCTCAACATTTTTATGATGTTTCTTGTAGCCTCGAGTTCCCTCTTGTAATCTTTTAACACTTGTTTAACCACAAGTTGAATCTGAGCAGTGCAGCGGATGACTTTTGTCGGTGTATTTTGGGCAATAAGTTCAAGTTCGTCAGAAATTTCATCTATCTCTTCCTCAGTAAAAAATGTGGGCGGTGTATCAGGTTCGTATGTATCTTCAATTACTAGGTTTGCGGCTTTTAAGTAATTTGCCCCATTATCTGTTGTAATTGAATAAATATTATTGGTTTTAATACCATATTTTGCAAAAATATTTAAGATGATTTTAAATTAAGCGCGGTTGAACGTTCCATAATTTCCACGATATCTAATGTCCGAATTATAAGATCTCCTTGTTGATTTACGAATTGTGTTGACACCAATAACGTGCTTGTCAAATTTTGATGCTCCGTCTATTTTTACTGAAAGGAATTTGTTTTCTATTTCTTTATGGATATATAATTACGAATTTTTGTAGCTCTAGATGCAATCATGTCCATAACATTTTTCCTATTTGTACTCAAACCTGTAATATAAACATAATATATAAACAAATATGTTATCAAGCCTATTAAAATTTTTGAGACCCAAACTACCGCTTAGATCCGATTAATTCTCAACGGGTTTTCTAATTAAATTTGGCGGAATAAACTTTCTAATTCTGCCAAATATTTTACTAATATGGCTAGACCTATCAGTTACCTGACCGAAAATGTACTCATCCAATTTAAGATAATTAAGCTCAAATTAACTTTATAAAATAATTTATTGATTACCTAATCCTTCAGAATATGGATTAAGTATATCCTTGAATGCGGGATAGTCGAATATTGAGAATGGGAGATGATAAAGGTGACAATTTTTATAATATTTTTATAGTAATTTTTTTTGTTTACTTTGTCATAAATAAAATCCGAAGAATTTTCTTTTTTAGCTCTATTAGATTCCATGGCCACTTTTAGATGGCAATCAAGTAGATGTCTCTTTTGATTATAGGGTCGGTCGCATATAAGTTTTAGACAAAGCTTACATTGTTTGTTATCGAAGTGGGGCTTTAATTTATCTCTGAGTTTCATTTAATAAAAAAAAATTAAATTTTTTCAAATTTTTGTAAAGAAAAATACAAATTTTTCGAAATTATTATAAAGAAAATATCTAAATTTTTCGAAATTATTATAAAGGAAAGAAAAATGGGCTTTTTGGGGCACTTTTTAAGAGCCACTTTTTTGGGTTTTTTTTTGCCCCTTTTCTTATTTTTAAATTCTTATTTTTCCTATTTTTTTGAACCTTTTTTTTAAGTTTTGGGGGGAAAAATGAGCCAAAGTTTATTGGCTCATTGTTTTCCCAGCACTGCTTTAGACATATCGCTTAAGACCTACTGCCTGAACAGGCCACTCAGCAGTTTAAGTTGCACATGACTACCATTTCCCGATGAATAAAGCCTTGTGTGCACTATTTCGAACCCAAACCTCTTGAGTGTAAGACAGGCATGTTTGCCAATGAGTTATCATTAGCAACGCTATGAGCCAAAAGCGAATTGTTTTATTGTTCTCGGGGCAAAAAAAGAGGGGAAAAAGCTTATAATGATTATTTTTCCAAAAAGCTTCGAAAGGAATAGTTACCTTTTTTAAAACCTTTTTTCGATTCTTATTTATTTTGAAGATGAAATTAGATTTATTAATTAAAAGGTCTAAAAAGCTTAAATTAGCTCTTATCACCAAAAAAAGGAAATTCAAAATGGCAACCCTACTAATTTTACACATTTTAGGCTCGACTCGGCTCGTTGCGAGCTATAAATTATTTTGCTTAGAAATTATACAATACAGAGTGTTAAAGTTTAACTTTAATATTGAGAGTCATCATTTTTTATTAATTTAACAAATATGAAGTTTTTTTTTCAAAAATTAATTTTCAGTACTTTTCTTTACATGTGTGGATCTGACAACAAAAAATTATAAAATATAAATTGGGTTATAAAAACTCGGCTTTAAAACCCATTTTTTTCATCCTACATTCTCAGTTGCATAAAAAAAATGATGCATGATGCAATTAAAAAAACTTAAAACTTCCAAAATTTGATAATTTCCTGATCCGATTAAAAAAAATTGGGATTAAGAGTCAGCAAAAAAAACATTTAAAAAGTTTTTGAAAACAATGGTTTAAGATTGAAATATATACAAAAAAAAGGATATGGAATAGAACAATACATTACAAATACGTGCGTAAATGATAATAGAAAGTCTACTACTGTGACCTTAATAATAAGTGGGTGTGACATGGCGACACATTTAGTGAAGTATAGAGAAAAGATCAAAATTACAAAATACCATTTTTCCGAAACAATCCAGAAAAAAATAAAAAAAAAACTTAAAGGAAGGGACTAAGCCGAAGCGTCGGAGTTTATTGACCATATTTATTTATCAATTTTTTTTGTACTCATCATTAGAAAATTATTTTATTTATTAAAAATAATTAGCGATCAATTTCAATGCAAAACGAATTATGTTTCTAAAAATTTTGATAAAATAAACCATTTATTGTTAAACATTAAACAAAAAGAAATGCAAATACATTTACATATTTATAAACTGTTTGATATATATAATACTTTTTTAAATGACAATAATTTATTTATAGATAAAAAAACTTAACCTAAATTTTTCTGCTTTTTTATTTTTAAATCATAAGTTTAAGAATAATTTAAATGTAAATGATAAATTAAAAAGTAATTTATTAATTACTATTGATTTATTTATTGATTCTTTTAACAATAGATTTTTAACCGATAATATTTATTTAGATTTATTTTATTTGTTTTTTAATTTGAAAATTAGAATTTATTGTATAGAGAGTTTGGTGATAAAAAATTTGTGAAGGACACTGTCAATCTGAGAAATTAGAGTAAATATATTTTGACTACCACCAAAACCTTATATTTTGACAACCGTCAAAATTTTTGAGTTGAACATTTCGGACTGAACAAATTTAAATAGACGATTTGGCCACACCTTCGGAATTCAAATGGGGAAGAATTCAAAATGTTAACCGTACACACTATATAATGGCCTTTGTTATCACTTGAATATACTTTTTAATTTTCCTTTTTTATAAAATAAATAGACACGTAATAAAATTTTGTTAACTTTCAAAATCAAAACTTTACTTTGACCCGTCACCGTCCTGGGCTGGTTATCCATGTTTAATACAAAAGGGAATGTAAATAATTATTGACGAACCAAAACATTCCACGCCTAAAAGCCGTTTAATAATAATTACATTCCTGTCAACCCGTTGTTTAAAATGCAAAAAGAAGTAGATTGCCTTCCCTCCAGAAAACTAATTCGTTTGCCTGGTAACCTTTTATTATATTAAGTTATAACCGGATATAAATGTTTGGCGAGTAAATAACTTTTTGATGAATCAGGTCTATGATAAAATCAATAAATGTTTGTACAATTTGGATAACAAAATGGTTTAAGCATTGATTAAAGTGGTTTTTTGTTCATGGTTGGCGCTGATTTATCAGATTTATTGACCAAATTGACAGATTATGCGACCTCGTGAATACTTTAAAAAACATGAATTTAAATTACTTTTAACTTGTATTTTTGAATAAAATAACACAGGTCAACAATAAATTATAGCGTTATGAGCCCACTACTGTAATCACTGTAATCAAACCTGCCATCTTAGAGATTTTTAAATTCGTATACCGTTTTTTCTAATCAAATTTATATGGCAGCTATAGTCTTTGAAAATTTTAGAAAAAATATTGAATTTCTTATTTCGCATATTCACAATACCTAATTTGTTAAATTCAAAAAATAATACTTTATTAAAACCCATAATGTCGTATCTAAGTTTGGACTCATAATATTTTGCATTATCTAGCCGATAAGTTTGAATCATAAAATATATCTCATAATATTATTTCTCATTATAGGAAGCAAAACTGGGCAATATGTGTTTTAATTTTTTTTAAATTAAAATAGTATTCTTGACAAATTTGATAAATAAAAAATAATCATCTAAGAAGTGTCAAATTCTTGGTGAATATCAGATTTTTGGCGACTTGTGAAAGTATTATAAAATAACTTAATTTCTGATCTTTTATAATGATTTTATTTATATTTATAGGATTAATTGACCTGGGCAAAACTTTCCCTAAGCCTAGCGTTCTTAACGATGTCACTTGTGCAGCCCTAGCAGGCGGAATTACTATGGTATGTTTCTTTGCACAAAAATTTTTTCATGATTAAATTTAAAATTTATTTTTAAAATGTTAGGTTTTCCTTGCCGCCCCTTTCTTATCAGCCAGGCCGTTAGCAAAATACTTGAGAGATGTCAAAGCCCGTTGCGATTATGCCCTCTTCCTCGAAGTCAAACATATTCATAAAAAAAAGAAAAATAACGCAAAATATTCAAACAAGTAGTTATATCTTTTTATATATTTTTGTTAACTACGGGCATCAAAATAATCATATTTAAATGTAAGATTTAAAACTATTCAGAATTTCTTAACTTAACCAATATGTTATCACAACTTTTAGTTGTTTTTTTTTGGTTTTTGACAAGGCTGCATTGTTTTTGATCTAAAAACTTACTTTTTCGTATTTGATTCCCAAATTGCTACAAAATTATTTCTAAAATTGACTTCTTATTTTCTGGTAATTTAATTGTTGACCCCTCATAAAAATTTGTTTGAAATTATATAAAAATAATTGATAATTTTGGACATGTGTGTAATTTTAACCATGAAACTTTTATTTTGTCAAATCAATATTTTTATAAATTAAAAGTAAAATAATAAATAAATAATAATAACATATTACTTTAATGGCATATGAAAATCAAAAATAATTAGCTAAGTGTTATACCCAAGCGATTATACAATTATTAAAATTATTTGAGACAATGCATATACATAATATATATATATATATATATATATATATATATATATTTCAGCACAACAACAACAAATAGTGATTTCTCGAATGGTAGTAATTTCGACACCAGCGACGAATATTACGATTCTGATACGGATAAATCTGCCGCTTCTTCTAGTACTGGCCCATTTTTACCACATCTATGATTTTACCTTAAAATTTTATTTAAAAATATATTTGATTGTTAGGAGTTACCATTAAATTTGATATAAAACATTCGTTTGGGTTTAGATCTCAATATTCGAGGTAAATCATCGTCTACCTCCCAGCACGATAATCATTCTCCCAAAAATCGGAGACGAAGTTCACCTAGACGCACGTCTGTGTCTCAGCTCACGCCACAAATAAGCGCCTATAAAATGCACTTTAATTCTATTATCGGCCTCGCCCCTAATCCCGGCTTTATGTTCTTGATGAACTTTTTCAAAGGGGACAACAATAATACGACTCTTCCAATTTTCTGCCACGCAAAGCAAATTAGTACTTGGAACGTCATCCGTCTGGCCGAGAATTTTGGCCGCCGGTTTCACATCTCTCACGTTAGCTTACGATGGGAGATTGAGATGATTAAAGAAGCTAAGATTAAATATTGGACAAAGCACAGTAATTCAACCACTGGCGAAACAAAAGGGTTTAACGTTTTTCACGATAAATTAGTTGTACCCTTTTTCCAAGTTTTATATTAATTTTTGTTTCTCTCATACCAGCAGATTGGGATTGATTAGTTGTGATGTGTGTGTGCATCACTTATTCCTAAACGCGGATAATAGGTTCGGATCTATGGATAGGAATACAGGTAGGAACGACGCACACAACGCTATGTATCACGACAACAGTCGTCACGTTAGAGCAAATCTCCCCCAATCCGACGATGTTAAGGCTCTGTGGGAAAACTTGGACTACATTGATTGCTTTGCTACCGACCACAGTATTTTTAATCCTAATTTGAATCTCACGCTACTAGTGTTTCTATGTTGCCTTTAGTTTCAAATCTATACAATAAATAAAATTTTTCCTGACGGCTTAAAAAACTGATTTATGATTTTTTTCAGAATTTACCAATCGATTATATACAATTTTGTATCGATCGCATTTATTTTAAGTCAAGCACACAACTGGCAAAAAATTGCGGTCATCACATGCGCCTCCTGTAAATTTTGGCCTGGAAACCATGCTGCCTCTAATGCTCACCGCTTTAGACGAAGGCAAACTTACAATTTCGGTAGAAAATTTGTAATGTGATTAAAAAGATTGATGATATAGATATATAAATAAATTGTTAACCTTATGTATAGCAAATAACGGAGAAATGCCACACTAACGCTCTACGGATAATTAATTTACCTGAGCAATCTCACACTTATATAGAAGTTGATATGGATCAGTCATGGACGATACCTGACACCATATCGGCATATGCTGAATATCGAGGTTTGTTTCATTCATTAACCTAATTAATTTATATTCTCCACGAGTTTTTACTACTTATTGCTCAATTATTTTGAAGATCTTACCCTAAGAAGTTCCGGTCGTAGAGGAAGAGGAAAACTTGAGAGGGTCGTTTTGAGTGGCAAAGTAGCTTATTCAAATGGGAATGTTATGGAAAATTCTAGTGGAGGTCAATTAATAGTTCCTGTCCCTGCAATTGATTCGATCACACGTTTATCCTCGATATCGGGTGAAACATCTGCAGTGACCATTAACTTGTCCGGTTACATTTTGGCATATATTTTTTATCTTTGCATCGACTACCATACATTTTAGCGAGGTAGACAAATTTTTTTAATAATTAAACTAGAGCTAATTATATGCTATCACTTTATCAAATATACATGATCGCCTTATCACAAATATTTTCTACCCTATGCAAATTTGCGTTAAACTTCTTCTTAAATTTTTTTATTAACAGTTGATAATTCCCTTAGCAATTTTAGGAAATAAACATGCCGTATATTTTTAAGGTAGCTATTATCAAATTTATTGTATAATATTGTTGTTAAAATTAAGTCTGAAAATATTACCATATTAATTAGACACATCCGATGAGTTCCTTACCTCAAATCAACCCAAAAAACTACCGAAATGAGACTCAATTCTCAGCATCTTTTGATTATTAAAGGCTCGAGTAGTGCAAATGTTTTCGAATAATTATTAGATTTCATAATTTTTAAATATTTTATGTATGATTAAGTTTTCTGATTGAAACCATATTACAGGTCAACAAATTGTGAGATTTATAAGCTAACTACAAAGATTAAACCTGCCATCTTAGGTATATGTAACCGCCTTTTCTAATTAAAATCAGTGAATTAGCTACAAACATTAAAAATAAATAAAATTTCAAAAAAAAAAATTAATTCAAATAGTTAAAATTAAACTTCTAATATTTTTCGTAAAAATCGATAATAAATTAGGCATTTATGTTTAAGTGCCAAATAATATAAATGTTGATGTAGGAGTTTAGTTTAAAAATGTTATCTATAATTATTTGAGTTAGCAATTAAAAGTTACAGATATAAAAATTATAAGAAAAGAAATATTTTTTTGTTGTCGCAATATATGTAAATTTGGTCAAGAGACCATTTATGAATCTAAAGTGGCAACGAAAATCGTAAATATTTGAGATAAGGCGAGCATGGAGATGTATTTATTTTATATATTCATAATTTTATTCTAAAATTGATGTCTGGTCATAATACCTTAGGAAGGGGCTAAAACGACCTCACAATTAAAGGAGTTAGCCGGCTGCGCAACCTCTAGTTCTAGGTGTGCCTTATATTTGGCTTAGATAATGGCTCATAGTATCTTATCATTATCGAACTGGTACTAACGTAAGTACCGTTAACAAAGATAAACATAATCCTTTTACACCTTAACTTTTTAATGAAAATGCAAGGTTTGTTCTCGAAATTTGGACAATTGACTTTTAAACTTTGTTTATTGGTTTTCATTTATATATAAAACTATGTAAGAGATGCGCTAGTTAAACATTTAGGTAAGTGTGGATTTGACCCCAGTCATTTTTTAAGCGGAAAAAAACGTAAAAGATATAGATAAGTAATTTCAATAATTTAAAATACCACAAAAAAATATATTAAATCAATGTACTACAATGGAAATAAATGGAAAACATGTTAGGAACTTTTAGCAAATTGCCTTGTTTACTTTGCATCCAAATTAAATATTTTAATTTGAAAAATTTTAATTTTTAATCCTTTTAATTTAAGTTTGTTTAAATGTTAACCACAACTGGTTTAAATTTTTTTTTTATTAAATTAATTAAAAATAAAAAAAACTAAAGATCTCATTCTTCGCGAATTATTTTGTATTTTTTTGTATAAACAAAAAAGTTCAAACTAGGAGAACTTGCATTTTTATTTAATCAAAGAACCCTAATCTTAATTAATTAAGACATATTTAATATTTCCCGAAATACACATAGGCTTTAAATAAGGGCAACTCGCCCCTTCTCACACATCGTACAGCATAGCCGTAAGTTTAAAAGTCAGTCAAAAAAAAAAACAATTTTTTTTTCAAGATAAAGAACAGCATCTAAGAATAAATAACCTATTTGGGGCGCATTCAGTGTAAATTATTTTTAATTAAAATAACTAATTTTATATAATATTTTAAAAATACATTTTTAAGGTTACATAATCATTGAATGTTAAAAAATAAGATACAAGACTAATTTATCATTAAATTAGAGTAGTAATCAATAAAAAATAATAACTAAATAAATAAATATTGTTTATATGTTATCAATACCATTTTACAGAAGACCCTAATTTGAAGTGTAAACTATATTATTTCGGATTTTTTTGCAAATTCTTTAAATTATTAGTTTGTTCATTATTATATATTAAATTTTATTTTCATTATAATTACACTGGTCGACAAATAACAACTTTATGTCGGAGACCAATTATAAACATATATATTTTGATAGTGTTTTTTGAGTACATTCCGAATATCTTTTCCGTTTTTTTTTGAATAGGTCTAATTTTTTACCTAGATGGGTTTAAAAGTACCAAAAACCTCAATATGTCCTATATTTATAGGCACTTTTCGTGCCTTTAAAATAAAAATAAATAATAGAAAAATATATTTTACTATTGAAAAACTCTTATATTGTTATATAACTTTTTTAGAATTTACTTATTTCATTTACTTTTTTAAATATTTGATTTTAAAAAACTCAAAATTTCCAAAAAATACGCGTCTGAAAGTCTGTGCTTCAAAATTTTATATATTAAAAAAGGGGCTACTAAATTCTTAAAGATTGTAGTGCGTGCTGCTACTAATACTGGCATTATCTGCCAACCCTTCACTTACTTACATATCTCGATGTAGTGTAGTAAGATATGTTAAATATAAACAAAAAAAATTGCTTGGGTAGTATTTTCACTTTTTATACGTGCTTATATTTCATTATCTTCTATCATTTATGAAAAATATAATACTTATTTGGCTTAAATCGCATTTATTTATTACATATCTCAAATGTTATTTGTACTCTTCTGAATGATTTTTTAATTTTTTATGATTTTGAAGCACAGACTTTCAGACGCGTATTTTTTGGAAATTTTGAGTTTTTTAAAATCAAATATTTAAAAAAGTAAATGAGATAAGTAAATTCTAAAAAAGTTATATAACAATATAAGTGTTTTTCAATAGTAAAATATATTTTTCTATTATTTATTTTTATTTTAAAGGCACGAAAAGTGCCTATAAATATAGGACATATTGAGGTTTTTGGTACTTTTAAACCCATCTAGGTAAAAAATTAGACCTATTCAAAAAAAACGGAGAAGATATTTGGAATGTGCTTAAAAAACTCTTTCAAAATATATATGTTTAAAATTGGTCGCCATTTTTTGTCGACCTGTGTTATTTATAAAAATAAAAAAGATGGGATAATTGATTATGAATCGTTATGGTTATTAACAAGTTTCATTCAATGGGTGGTTATAGGTGAGCCCACTACGAAATTTCATATGTTTTGAGCGAGCTCCCCGAAGGTGGTTTTTTTCATGTTGCACGAAATAAAAATTTAACGTAGAAAGTATCAAAATAATTATTTAGGTGATAGCTATTGATCGAATCTATGGGTGGGAAAGGATCGTAGAAATTGAAGTTTGTAGGGTCAATTCATCCTATTTGTTTATGTACATTTAAAATATGGGTTTTTTAGGTGATAAGCATTAAATTGCTATACGGCGACGTTCATAACCCCTAGGGTCAATAGGATTGAGCGCGTCTCTCCGCCAATACCATAATTTCCATCGAAATGACGCCGCATTCCCCTTAATATTATACCAGGCTTTACAACCCTGGAAAAAGTCGAAGGCCATAGTCATTCACCTGCCAAAACAATGCCCCCCTTGCCCGACATCTCTTGAAAAAGAAGGCATACCCGTCAGGGCATAGCCCTTTTTGGCCATGTCGGGTACTAGGCATTTACTCAAACGACGATCTAAAGAATTTTTGGTACCACCAATTAACTGTAATATTGTTATGTGGAGATGACGTAGGTAAGATTAAAAAATTGTTAAAAGAGGAAACCCCCCCCCCCCCCCCAAAATGGCTAAAAAGGATGTTTTTTGTTTGATTTAAAACAGTAAATGGATTCAAAAATCCTAAGATTGCAGGTTAGGCCTGTTAAATTAGTTCTTAATTCTTAAAGATTTGTTTATAGGGTAACCGGTTTTTGGCAGAAATATTATAATTAGTTCTAAATTATAACTTAAAAATATTATAAACAAGGCCATTTACACACTCTTTATTTCTTTAATATTTAAAACTTGTATTTTAAAAAGACTTGTATATAAGTTTCAAACTGGATTTAAGGACACGTTAATATATTTTTAAATTCGTAAAGAATGATAAATTTTGGTTCCTAAGTTAAATAAATTTATAGATAATATATAAAGTATAATATTAAACATCTACCAAATTAAATTAATTTTATTAATAAATTTTTTTGTATATCCTCTGATTCAAAATGGAAAATGAAAACTATGACCGGGTTTTTCCTTAGGGCACGTGCAAAGTGAGTTTTTATTTTCGTGAAATTTTAAAAATTCTAAAAATTTTAGAAATTATTTTTTTTCAAAATTTTTTTTAAAATTTTTTATTTCAGAAAAAGCATTTTATGTGCATATATTAAATTTGGCAATTTTTTAAAAATTTGCGTTTTATCACAAAATATTTTTTTTCAGAATTTTAAAAATTTTACGAGAATAAAAACTCACTTTGCACGTGCCCTTATTAGGAAAACCACATTTCTTTTGCGAAAAAAAAGATAATTAAAAAGTTAGACATAAGCTTTTAAACTATAAAAAAATGAGTCTAAACGCGCTATATTAAATTTTTAAATTTACATTAAGGCACGTGCAATTAGAGTTTAATTTTCGGAAATTTTTAAAATTTAAAAAGTTTTATTTTGTAATAAAACGCAATTTTTGAAAAAGCAAACATAGTTCATGAACATAAAATTTTTCTGAAATAAAATTTTTTTAAATAAATTCAAAAAAATATTTTTTTTTTAATTTTTTGAATTACTAAAATTGCAAAAATAAAAACTTTTACGTGCCGTTAGTCACTTATTGTTAAACAAATACGCTTATTTTTACAAAACATTTTTTTATAACCGCAGATATGATGATTATATACTTTCTTATAATAATTCATCAACAGTAATTATTAATATTTTTAAATAAATAATATAAATATTTTTGACTTGCGATTAAAAATTTCTAATTATACCGCAAGTTAAGAGATAAAAATATATCTAATTATAATTGTAAACTAGAATTATATTTTTGATCTAGTTTAGTATATAACAATAATTTTAGCGCTAATTTTACGTTAAGACTTGAAAGTTAAAGACTAGATATAATTATAATTACTTCTAATAAGACAATATGATTGTCTATTTAATAGCATATTGGGGCTATCGGTGGAAATTCCAACATTCATCTGATTGGTCAATTAAGCGATTTTTGATTGGTTAAATACAACATTAAATTAGATGAATTAATTCAAAAAATATTTAATATTTATTATAAACATTATCTAACTAAAATTTTGTTAAATTAATAAAATCAATACAAATTAAAAGGATTAAAATAATAAATTATATTAAGAATGTAATGTTGGCAAGAAGTTGATTAAATATAAAAAATGAAATATTTTAAGTAAGATAATTTAAAAAAATACATTATATAATATATTTAATTTAATATATTTGTTTTCGCTTCTAAGCTGCAATAAAAAAAGGCCTAAATAGTTAAAATTGGTAGAAAACGTCTAAATATCTTTTATAAAAAATCGAACCAATTATATTTTATAAAAAAGCCTAAAAATTTAATTTTAATTTATTAATTTAAAATTGATAAATACGCTTTAATACAGCAAAAAATACTTCGATATAATGATAAAAATCAATAGCACTTAGAAAAACTCAACAAAGTTTATTTCATTCAAAGAACTTAAAAAATTAAATTTTCAAAAATTTAGCATTTTAGAGTCAAAAACTCCGCCACCTATAGATTATTCTACCGTTATATAATTATATAGTATTTTTTAAAAATTCTCAAATTGTTTAGTTGCAGAAAAGTTATAAAAATTATTTGGTGCTGTTTTTAAAAATAAACATTGATTAAGATTATTCCGTAACTATTGGAACATTATTGTTAATTGAATATAACTTTATATATATATGGTCAATTCCACCTCAATCCAGCAAGTCCGGGAGGGGTACCCCTTTTGATTTGGCTGAAATTTTGCATGGAGGTAGTATCTAAGAGTATCTCATAATCTGGAAATTTTTTTTGACCGGAAGTGATTTTTGACGAAGATAGGGGCAAAAGAAATAAAAATTGCAAGGTGAATTTTCACATTTAATGCAACTTTGCGAGGTTATAAGTCAAAAAGTATTATAGCTAGAGACTTAATTTTTTTTTTATTTTAAAGAAGACAATAAGGGCTATCTTGCATGTGTTTATAATTTTAAAATTATTTTTTTGAATATTAACAATTTTGTTAAGACAATTTGATATAACTAAAAAAACGTATTTTTGAATTTCTTAAAAAATTGCTGAAATACAGTCCTTAGTATTCATTATTAGTATGTGAACTCAAAAGTATGGGACCGACTAGACTTTTAAAAAAATTCAAAAAAAAAATTTTTTTTTGAATTTTAGACAAAAATTTGCTCCCTGTACTATATTAAAATAATTAAAAGTGCCAAATTTGTTTATATATAAGAAGTTAGACATAGGGGCAAATATGTTAGGCTTTAACAGTTTTATTAATTTGATTCAAACTATTGTCAATTTTGGAAAGAAAAGGGGAACTTTAGAACAAAAAAATTGGTAATTTTCAGTATTTTACTCCTATCTTCTAAGCCGACTTTCTGGGTCACTACCAAACCAATTTGAAAATTTAAAACTGCATTTTATACATAAAACATCACTATATAACATATATTTCCCCCAACATTTTTTAACGTACCCATAGCTTTTTATAAAATAAAAACTAAAGTTTGCCAGGTTTTTTGAAATTTTAAGGTGTAAAAAATAAAAACTTAAAATTTTTATGCTAATATATGTTAACTTTTACTAGTCATTTTTAGTTTGATGAACAATATTAGAATATGTACATAATTCTCAATATTTATCCTCGGCAAAATTCAAAAAATTTGCTAAATTTATTGGATAAAAAAAAAATTTAAGAGGATTTTAGAAAAAATAATAAGGTTAAAAAATTTGTAAAAATTAATATTTTTCTATTAATTAATAGTTTTTAAATAAAACACCCCCAACAACGTTAAATCTGACAAAAATAAATAAAATAGAATATATTTGGCCTATTTAGAATATTATGATTCAACAGATTTTCTTTATTTATGATTATCAACAAACTTAAAATAAACGTAAAAAGTCAATTATTTTATGAAACATAGTGATATGGTTTTTTGATATAATAATTACATAAAAGAAGCCAATTTTAGGGTTAAAAAACTTTAAATGATTATAACGGGCAGAATTAGCTTCAATGATGAATTTTAAGACTAAATATTAGACCCAATTTAATATAAACAAAATATAGACATTCAGTCTTCTAAATAACTAATTTTTACTACTTGCCCTCTTCTCCAAAATTGACAATAATTTGAGTCAAATTAATAAAATATATTAAAAACTAACAATCAACTTCTTCTTTATAAACAAATTTGGCACTTAATTATTTTAATATAATTACGAAATTTTTTAAATTTTGTCTAAAAATTCAAAAAAAAATTTTTTGAATTTTTAAAGTCCTAGTCCGATCCCCATCATTTTGGTTCCTTGCATACTAATGTGAATACTAAATATGATAGGATTGCGAATTTTTTAAGAGATTCTCAAAAAATACGATTTTTTTAGTTATATCAAATAAAAATTGTTAATATTCAAAAAAATAATTTTAAATTATAAGTTTATGCAAAAATAGCTGCTTATTCTTTAAAATAAAAAAAAGAATTAAGTCTCTAGCTATAACTACTTTTTGACTATAATATCGCAAAGTTGCATTAAATATTGAAAATTCACCTTGCAATTTTGTCTTTTTGCCCTATCTTCGTCAAAAAACAAAAAAATTTCAGATTGAAGATACTCTTGGATACCCTACCTCCATCTGGAAATTTCAGCCAAATCCGCCAGCTATGAATTGAGGTGGGAGTGACTACGTATATATAAAGTTGTAATTAACAATAATATTCAATAGTGCGGAATAATCTTAATCAATGTTTTATTTTAAAAAACAGCACCAAATAATTTTTATAGCACAATACGCTGAGTTTAATTTTTAAAAAATATATATGATTAACGGTAGAATTGGCTGTAGGTGGCGGAGTTTGACTCTAAAATGCTAAATTTTTTGAAAATTTAGCTTTAAGTTAACGAATGAAATAAACTTGTTGAGTTTTTCTAGAGGTGTATTGATTTTTTATCATTATATGAGTATTTTTTGCTGTATTAAGCATTATTTGTCAATTTTAAATTAATAAATTAAAATTAAATTTTTAGGCTTTTTATAAGGTTCGATTTTATAAAATATTTAGTTTGTTTCTAATTTTAACTATTTAGAAAAGCCTTTTTTTGTGCGGCTTAAAGCGAAAACAAATATATTAAATTAAATATATTATATAATGTATTTTTTAAATTATCTTACTTAAAATATTTCATTTTTTATATTTAATCAACTTCTTATAACATTATCTTGTATAATTTATTATTTAATCCTTTAATTTGTATTGATTTTTATTAATTTAACAAAATTTTGGTTTAGGTTAATGTTTATATAAATATTAAATATTTTGAATTAATTCGTAATTATTAATGTTGTAATATCAAATCCTTAATGACTTTAATCAAATTTCCACCGATAATAATATATTAAATAGACAATCATATTGTCTTATTAGAAGTAATTATAATTATATCTAGTCTTTCAAGAAGTCTTAACGTAAAATTAGCGCTAAAAGTATTGTTATATACTAAACTAGATCAAAATATAATTCTAGTTTACAATTATAATTAGATATATTTTATCTCTTAACTTGCGGTATAATTAAATTTTTAATCGCAAGTCAAAATATTTATATTATTTGACTAAAAATGATAATAATTACTGTTGATGAATATTAAAGTATATAATCATATCTGCGGTTATAAAATGTTTTGTAAAATAAGCGTATTTGCAATAAGTAACGGCACGTAAAAGTTTTTATTTTGCAATTTTTAGTAATTCAAAAAAAATTAAAAAAAAATAATTTATTTAAAAATTTTATTTCAAATTTATGTTCATGAACTATGTTTGCTTTTTTCAAAAAATTGCGTTTTTATTCTAAAATAAAACTTTTAAATTTTAAAAAAATTTCGAAAATTAAATATTACACGTGCGCTAAAAACAACTGAAAAAATTTAAAAATTTAATATAGCGCGTTTAGACTCATTTTTTATAGTTTAAAGTAGCTTTTAATTGTCTTTTTTCGCAAAAAATGTGGTTTTTTCTAATAAGGGGGCACGTGCAAAAATTGAGTTTTTATTCTCGTAAAATTTTTAAAAATTCTGAAAAAAAATATTTTGTGATAAAACGCAAATTTTTAAAAATTGCCAAATTTAATATATGCACATAAAATGCTTTTTCTGAAATAAAAAATTTTAAAAAAATTTTGAAAAAAAAATAATTTCTAAAATTTTTTAGAATTTTAAAATTTCACGTAAAACTCTTTTGCACGTGCCCTAGGGAAAACCCGGTCATAATTTTTCATTTTCCATTTTGAAATCAGGCAGAGATACAAAAATTTAATAAAATTAATTTAATTGGTAGATATTTAATAATTATACTATATTATCTATAAATTTATTTAACTTAAAGTATCATTCTTTACAATTTAAAAATATATTAACGATGATCCTTAAATCCAGTTTGAAACTTATATACAAGTCTTTTTTTAAAATCACAAGTTTTAAATATTAAAAAAATAAAATTGTAAATGGCCTTGTTTATAGCTTTCCTATAAGTTATAATTTAAGAACTATTATAATATTTCTGCCAAACTCGGTTACTATAAAATAAATGTAAGAAGTATTTAATTTAACGAATTTCTTTTGTCTTAGGATTTTTGAATCCGCTACTGTTTTAAATCAAACAAAAAAGGCCCCTGTTTCACTCTTTGTAATTTTTAATCTTACCCGTCATCTCCACATAATAATATTACAGTTGGTACCAAAAATAGAAGATATAATTTGCGACATGGCCAAAAAAGTATGCTGACAGAGTATGCTCTTTTCAGAGATAATCGATGAACAAGAAAGACATTTAATTCAAGTTGTAAAGCCACAATTATATATTGGGGAATGCAGCGTCATTTCGATGGAAAATGTGTGGCGAATCAATCTATTGACCTAGGAGTTGAACGTCGCCGTATAATGAATTTAATGCTTATCACCTAAAAAACCCATATTTTAAATGTACATAAACAAATGGGATCGGTCATTTTACAAACTTCAATTTCTACGATCTCACATAAATTCGATCAATAATATCACCTAAATAATTATTTTGATACTCTACGATTAAATTTTATTTCGTGCAACAGAACGAAAAATCATATATATATAATTTAATTTCGTGAATGTGTAACTTCTCTATTTATACCGATGAATGTAAATACGATTCATAATCAATTATCCCATCTTTATTTTTTATTAAACATAGGTCGACAAAAAATCGGCGACATTTTAAACATATACTTTGAAAGAGTTTTAAGCATTCAAATATCTTCTCCGTTTTTTTTGAATAGGTCTAATTTTTACCTAGATGGGTTTAAAAATTGCCAAAAACCTCAATATGTCCTATATTTATAGGCACTTTTCGTGCCTTTAAAAAAATAAAAATAAATAATAGAAAAATATATTTTACGTGAAAAACACTTATATTGTTATATAACTTTTTTAGAATTTACTTATCTCATTTACTTTTTAAATATTTGATTTTAAAACTCAAAATTTCCAAAAAATACATGATTCTGAAAGTCTGTGCTTCAAAATCATAAAAAATTAAAAAATCATTCAGAAGAGTACAAATAACATTTGAGATATGTAATAAATAAATGCGATTAAGCCAAATAAGTATTATATTTTCATAAATGATAGAAGATAATATGAAATATAAGCACGTATAAAAAGTGAAAATACTACCCAAGCAATTTTTTGTTTTATATTTAACATATCTTACTACACTACATCGAGATAGTAAGTGAAGGGTTGGCAGATAATGCCAGTATTAGTAGCAGCACGCACTACAATCTTTAAAATTTAGTAGCCCCTTTTTTAATATATAAAATTTTGAAGCACGAACTTTCAGACGCGTATTTTTTGGAAATTTTGAGTTTTTAAAATCAAATATTTAAAAAAAGTAAATGAAATAAGTAAATTCTAAAAAGGTATATAACAATATAAGAGTTTTTCAATAGTAAAATATATTTTTCTATTTATTTTTATTTTAAAGGCACGAAAAGTGCCTATAAATATAGGACATATTGCGAGGTTTTTTGGTACTTTTAAACCCATCTAGGTAAAAAATTAGACCTATTCAAAAAAAAACGGAAAAGATATTCGGAATGTACTCAAAAAACACTATCAAAATATATATGTTTATAATTGGTCTCCGACATAAAGTTGTTAGTCGACCAGTGTAATTACTAATGACCAAATACCCCAATAATTTAATATACAATAAGATAAACAAACTACAATAGCATCTAAAGTAGTTGAGCAAAAAAATCATAATAATTTACACTTCAAACTGGGGTCTTGGACATGTAACAAAACATACAATGCCATTTGATAACATCCAAACAATATTTATTTATTTAAAAACAATTTTTTATTGATTACTCTCTAATTTAATGATAAATTAGTCTTGTATCTTAAAGCAACATTCAATGATTATGTAACCTTAAAAATGTATTTTTAAAATATTATATAAAATTAGTTATTTTAATTAAAAATAATTTACACTGAATGCGCCCCAAATAGGTTATTTATTCTTAGATGCTGTTCTTTATCTTGAAAAAAAATTGTTTGACTGACTTTAAACTTACGGCTATGCTGTACGATATTTAAAGCACTATGTCATGTTTCATAGGAAATATTAAATATGTCTTTAATTAATTAAGATTAAGGAGTTTGTTTGATTAAATAAAAATGTAAGTTCTAGTTTGAACTTTTTTGTTTATGCAAAAATAAAATAATTAAGAAAATAAATCTTTAATTTTTTATTTTAATTATTTAATAAAGAATTTAAGTTGTGAATTAACATTTAAACAAACTTAAAAAGTTAAAAATTAAAATTTTCAAAAAATTAAAATATTTAATTTAATACAAAAATAAACAGTTCTAACATGTTTTCCATTTATTTCCATTGTAGTACATTGATTTAATATATTTTGTGGTATTTTAAAATTATTGAAATTATATCTATGTCTTTTTTTTCAAGATCAATTGTCAAATTTCGAGAACAAATATACGACATTAAAAGTTAAGGTGTAAAAGAATTTATGTTTAACCCGGCGGTAGCGTTAGTACCAGTTCGTGTGATAAGATACTATGAGCCATTATCTAAATATAGGCACCTAAAGCAAGGTTGCGCAGCCATATACAATTGTGGCTAACCCTTCTAGGTATTATGAACCAGACTTATCAATTTTAGAATAAAATTATGAATATATAAAATAAATACATCTCTCCGTTCTTTCATATATCTCGTATTTGATTTTCGTTGCTGATTCATATAAATGGTCTCTTGACAAACTGTATATTGCGACAACTAAAAAATATTTCTTTTCTTGCAATTTTATATCTGTAACTTTACAATTGCTAACTCAATTATAGGCGTAACATTTTTAAGCTAAACTCACCATCAACATTTATATTTGAAAAGCACTTAAATATAAATAAAAAAACACAATTTATTGTTTTTTACGAAAAATCTTAAAGTTTGTTTTAACTATTTAGTGAACTTTGAAATTTTATTTTATTTTAATGTTTGTAACTAATTCACTTTGATTTTGAGAAAAGGCAGTTCTATACCTAGATGGCAGGCTAATCTTGTAATTATATAATCTCTAATTCAATGATATAATATAGTTTCAATCAGAAAAATGCAATCGCCATAAAATATTTAAAAATTATGAAAATCTAATATTGATTCGAAAACATTTGCGCTACTCGAGCGCTTTAATAATCAAAAATAGCGAAATTGAGTCTCATTTCGGTAGTTTTTTGGAGTTGATTGAGTAAAGAGAGCTCATCAGTGTCTGAATAATAAATAATAATTATTATTTTCAGACTTAATTTAGCTGCAATTATACAATAAAATTTGATAATAAGCTACATATTTACAGCATAAAATTGCTAGAAATTATCAACTGTTAATAAAAAAATTTAAGAAGAAGTTTAGAAATTTACGCATAGAATAGAAAAATATTTGTGATAAGCGATCATGTTAAAGCATATTTGATAAAGTGATATAGTTTGAATTGTTAAAAAAATTTGTCTACCAAAATATATGTTGAGTCGATGCAAAGATAAAATATATGCTGCAGATGTTTCACCCACGATATCGAGGATAAAAACGTGATCAGAAATCAATTGCGGGGACAACAGGAACTATTAATTGACCTCCATAGAGTACTTCCATAACATTCCCATTTGAATAAGCAAAAACAAGACCATCTTCTCTACGACGATATTTAGAGGTAGGTCTTCAAAATAATTGAGCAATAAGTAGTAAAAACTCGTGGGCAATTAATTAAATTAAATAAGTAGTAAACTCAACATATAATCTCGAAGGTATCGTCCATGATTCTGTCCATATCAACTCTATATAAGTGTTGAGATTGCTTTCAGGTATCCCGTGAAAGAAATCAAGTCTTTATCCGAGCAAACATATACATAAGGTTAATATATCTATATCATCAATCTTTTTAATCGTACAAATTTTCTACCGAAATTGTCCAAAATTTGCCTTCGTCTATCAAAGCGGTGAGTAGAGGAGGCGTATAAAATGCTTTCGTTTCAGGCCAAAAATCAGGAAGAATATATCATGTATCTGACCACTTGAGAGTATAGTTGCTGACTTTAAAATAAATGCGATCATTTAGAGAGTATATATAATTGGTAAATTCTGAAAAAATCATAAATCAATTTTTAAACCGTCAAAAGTTTGAAACTAAAGGCAACATAGAAACCTTTAATTTAGCGTGAGGATTCAAATTAGGATTAAAATACTTGTGGTGTGTAGCAAAAGCAATCAATGTAGTCAGTATAGCATCGTCATTGAGGGTTGCTCTAACGGCGACTGTGTCGTGACCCGTAACTACCTATGTTCCTATCCCGCATAGATCGAACCCTATTGGCCGCGTTACGTAAGTGACGCCCCCGCACCTACCCCCGAACTAATCGGTATGAGAGAAAACAAAAATTATATATAAAACTGAATTTAACGAGGTTTATCGTGAACCCCCGTTCCGGTGGACCACCCCTAGGTATTATTATTAATCTTAGCTTCTTTTAATCATCTCAATCTCCATCGTAAGTAGCGTGAGGTGTGAAACCGGCGGCGGAGTGTGAGCCGGCCCCCCCGTTCCCCCCCCCCCCCCCCCCCTGCCCCCGGGGGGTGGGGAGGAGTCATACCCCCGTCCGGTTTTTTTAATTTAGTCCGGAACATAAAATAGGGGTCCGGGGCGGGTATATCGGAATTAAAATTTATGCATTTTATAGGGCTTTATTGTAAGGGTGAATATGGGGTGAACTAAATCTATTTATAATGTATTATTATCATTAACGGGGTGGGGTGGGAACGACCCCCCCCCCCCCCTAATAGTATTGAATCTAAACCCGATTGGAATAATATCGGAATTTAATAGGTAACTCCCCAACAATCAAATATATTTTTAAATAAAATTTTTAAAAATAAAATCCCGCGGATACCAAATGGAGCGTCGTTAGGGCGGCGGAGTCGTAATATTTAAATTAAAATAATGTGTCGGGGAATTACTACCATTCGGGGGGGTATTGTTTAATAATAAATATATATATATATATATATATATATATATATATTAATGTATATGCAATATAAATAATAATTACAATAATTATTTATAATCTTTTTGAATATAACACTTAGTAGTATTTTTTGATTTTCATATGTATTAAAAATAATAATGTTATTATTATTTATTTATTATTTTTACTTTTAATTTATAAAAATAATTTGATTTGATTTTTTTAAAATAAAATTTCATGTTTAAAATACACTTTTTACGTAATCAAAATTATCAATTATTTTTATAATTTCAACAAACACTGAGTCAATAATAAATTGCCAGAAAATAAGAAGTCAATTTAAAATAATTTGTAGCGAATTTGGAATCAAGCGAAAAGTAGTTTTAGATCAAAAAACAATGCAGCCTTATCAAAAAACCAAAAAAAAATTAGCCTGTGATAAGTTAGAAAATTCTGAATATTTTTAAATCTTACATTTAAATATGTAGTTGTTGTGCCGTAGTGTAAAATATAAAGCTAAAAGATATAATATCACTGTTTGAATATTTTGCGTTATTTCTTTTTTCTATGAATATGTTTGACTTCGAGGAAAAAACGACATATATCTGGCAATTTAATCTCTCAAGTATTTTGCTAACGGCCTGGCCCTCTGATAAGGGCGGCAGAAAAAAAACCTAACATTTTTAAAATAAATTTTAAATTTATCATGAAAAATTTTGTGCAAGCGAAACACATGCCATGTAATTCCGCCTGCTAGGAACTTGCACAAGTGTTGTCGTTAAGGTTTTTATGCTTTAGAAAGTTTTGCTTAGGTATTATCTATAAATATAAATAAAATCATTATAAAAAGATAGTTATTTTATAATACTTTCACAAGTCATATATCTGATATTCACCAAAGAATTTGACACTTCTTAGATGATTATTTTTATTTATAAAATTTTGTCAGAATCTATTTTTTAATTTAAAATTAAAACATATTGTAATAATGTTATGAATATATTTTATGATTCCAACTTTTATCGGCTAGATATGCAAGTATGAGTCAAACTTTTGGAATACATTGTATAAAATGAAATAAGTATTATTTTGAATTTAACTAAATTAGTATTGTAATATGCGAAATAGAAAATTCAATAATTTTTTCTAAAATTTTCAAGGCTAATATATATAATTTGATTAGAAAAACGTATACGAATCTCTAGATGGCGGGGTTTGATTACAGTGATTACAATGAGTGAAATAACGCTATAATTATTGTTGACCTGTGTTATTTATTCAAAAAATACAAGTTAAAGTAATTTAAATTCATGTTTTTTTAAAAATATTCACGAAGATCATATAATCTGTCAATTTGGTCAATAATCTGATCATCAACCAATATGAATATAAAAAAACACTTTTAATCAATGCTTAAACATTTTATTCAATCAAATTATCTAGAATATATTGATTTATCATAGACCTGATTCATCAAAAAGTTATTTACTCGCCAAATGTTATCGGTTATCTTTTTAATTATAATAAGGTGGTACCGAAACAAACGAGTGTAGTTCATTTTTTCTGGAGAATTCTTTTTGCATTTTTAAATGAGTTGATATAGAATGTAATTATTATTAAACGATAAACGTGAATGTTTGGTTCGTCAATATTATTTACATTCCCTTTTGTGATAAAACATGGATAACCAGCGAGCTTTGCGAGATAAGAAAATAAAGTTTTGTTTTGAAGTTAACAAAATTTTTATTACGTGTCTATTTTATAAGAAAATTAAAAGTTATATTCAAGTGATAACAAAAAACCATTAGCTGGTTGGTTTGTGTAATTCTTTACGACTGAATTCGAAAATTAATTATACCGTCTATTTAAATTTGTTCAGTCGAAATGTTCAACTCAAAATTTTGACGGTTGTCAAAATATAGGTTTTGGTGGTAATAATCAAAATTTACTCTAATTTCTCAGATTGTTTGGTAATTTTTTGTCGCCAAACTTTCTAAATTCTAATTTTCAAATTAAAAACAAATAAAATAAATCTAAATAAATATTATCGGTTAAAATCTATTGTTAAGAAATCAATAAATAATCAATAGTAGTAATAAATTACTTTTTAATTTATGGATTTACATTTAAATTATTCTTAAACATGATTTAAAAATAAAAAAGCAAGCTTAAGTTTTTTATCTATAAATAAATTATTGTCATTTAAACGTATATATATCAAACAGTTTATAAATGTAAGTGTATTTGCATTTCTTTTGTTTAATGTTTAACAATAAATGGTTTATTTTATCAAAATTTTAGAAACATAATTCGTTTTGCATTAATATGATCGCTAATTATTTTTTAATAAGTAAAATGAATTTTCTAATGATAATTGCAAAAAATTGTTCGTATGGTCTCGCTTTCGGCAGTTTTTTTATTTTTCTGGACGGTCTTTTTTCTGTATGTGTCGCCATGTCCTACACCCTATATGATCTGATAATAGCGACTTTCTATTATCATTTACGCACGTATTCTGTTTTTTTGTATATATTTTCAATCTTAAACCATTGTTTTTCAAAAAAACTTTTTAAATGATTTTTTTGCTGACTCTTAATCTAATCGGATCGAAAATTATCAAATTGGAAGTTTTAAGTTTTTTAATTGCATCATGCATCATTTTATGCAACTGTAATGCAGGATGAAAAAAAATGGAGTTTTAAAACCGGATCTATATTTATTTATGTTTTATAATTTTTTGTTGTCAAATCCACGCATGTAAAGAGAAAAGTACTAATTAATTTTTGAAAAAACTTCGCTATTTGTTAAATTAATAAAAAATGATGACTCTCAATATTAAAGAAGTTAAGCCCAACACTCTGTGTGTGCAAAAATAATTATAGCTCTGGCAAGCCGAAGTCGAGCTAAAATGTGTTAAGTAGTAGGGTTGCCATTTGAATTTCCCTAGTGATAGAAGCGAATTTAAGCTTTTTTAGACCACGAGTGTAAATCTAATTTCATCTTCAAAAAATAAATAAGAATCGAAAAAAGATTTAAAAAAAAAAGGTTAACTATTTCAGCTTTTGGAAAATAATCGTTATAGCTTTTTCCCTTTTGCCCGAGAACAATAAAACTGTTCGCTTTTTGTATATGCGTTGCTAATGATAACTCATTAACTATATCTGCAATCTTACTCAAAAACAGGTTCTGCTCATCGGGAAATGGTGAGGGTCATGATGCGGCTTAGAGCTGCTGAGTGTGATTTCGGAAGAATCAAATGTCTTTAAGCGATGTCCACTAAAGCGAGATAACAGAAACATGAGGCAATAAACAAATACTCCCCCAAAAACAAAAAAGGTTCAAATAGGAAAATAAGAATTTAAAAAAATAGAAAAGGGACAGAAGCCAAAAAAGTGTGTAAAAGTGCCCAAAAAAGCTACATTTTCTTTCCTTTATAATAATTTCGAAAAATTTAGATATTTCTTTATAATAATTTCGAAAAATTTTGTGATTTTTTCTTTACAAATTTGAAAAAAAGTGTTAAATTTTTATTAAATGAAACTCAGAAGATATTTTACTTCGATAACAGAAGCAATGTAACTTTGTCTAAAACTTTTTATATGCGACCGACTATAGTAAAAAGAGACAATCTACTTGATTGCCATCTAAAAGTGGCAAAATGAATCTAATAAACTAAAAAAGAAATTCTTCGGATTTAATTTATGACAAAGTAAACAAAAAATTACTATAAAAATAAGTGTCTCTATCATCTCCATTCTCAATGTTCGACTATCCCATTCAAATTACTTAATCCATATTCCTGAAGGATTAGGTAATCAATAAATTATTTAAATTAATTGAGCTAATTATCAAATTGGATGGTATTTTCGTCGAATATATTGTATAAAATATTTTGAAAAATTAGAAAGTTTATTCCATAGATTAAGCTCGTTAATGAAATTAATCGAGTCTAAGCGATAGTTTGGGTCTCAAAAATTTTGTCAGGCGACTTAACGCTGACTGTTTATATATTGTTTTATATTACAGGTTTGGTAAATAGGAAAATGATATGGACGTATGATTGCATTTAAAAAAAACTAAACAAATTATATATCCATAAAAATGAAAACAAATTCCTTTCAGTAAAAATAGACGGAGCATCAAGACGACGTTATTTGATAAAATGATTGATCTTATAATTCGGACATTATCGTGAAAGAGAACGTTCAACCGCTGTTTAAATCATCTTAAGTATTTTGCAAAATATGGTATTAAAACAATAATGTTTATTCAATTACAACAGATAATGGACAAGTGCCAAGCCGCAAACTAGATACATACGAGCCTGATACACCCGCCCCCACATTTACTGAAAGGATAGATGAGTTTCTGACGAACTTGGACTATTGCCAAATACACCGACAAAGTGTCATACCATATGCGATTCAGTGGACAAACAAGTGTTAAAAAATTACAAGAGGGGAACTCAGTTTTAAAAAAACATCATAAAAATGAGATACAAATCATTGTCCCCAAAAGCCTCAATTAGATATTATTACTAGATGGAACTCCACATATTTAGTAATTGAAGATTGACTCAAGATATAATAGTCAATATAGCAAACACTGAACAAATTAAATTTTGAGTGAAGAAAAGAAATTGGATGTTGGTTAAGGTAACTTTGATGTTTACATACATACACTTCAGCGCAGATCTTTTTTAAATCTAAATTTTCATCGGCATTTTTATCCTATTAAAAGTGCAAATGATCTTTTAACTCAGCAATTAAATGAGTCTTTATAATAAAATGAATTGTAGTAAAGTACAATCTACAGATTCTCGACAATCTAGAAGAATTAACTCTGCTGCGCAGCAATCTTTAATAGTTTAGCGGGATTGAGAATTTCCCAAATTCTATTGATGAAAATATTAATATTAAAATTGCAACCAAGTTTAGGATAAAATATAGTTTTGAAAAGAAGACTTTAGGCTCTAGAAAAAATACACCTACGAAAACTTGACAGTAGTTTTTGATTTTTTGTGATATTCTTAATTTTTGAGTTGAAATAAGTAAATATAGCGATTGTTTTACCGGCCCACAAATGCCTTGGGGGCTGTGTTAGTCCAATCCGTCGGGGGGCCCCTAGGCCTCTCGATTTATTATAAATAGGTGTTCGGGTCCTTCTCAATAAACCGGCATGCCCCACCCCTCCCTCAATATCTTACAAAAAGTCAAAACTCTCTTATCATAAAGTTTTTTGTTAAAGTAATAATAACCCCTCGGTTATATTTTACGATTGTTAAATTAATCATTATAATAATATTTTTAGAGAAACGCGGTAAAAACATGGGGTCCGCCCGCGAATACGGTGGTCCCCGGCGCGGTAGTTACCGGGGCCCGGTAGTCGTAACCCCGATAAACCTAAATATCGGTGTTGTATGGATTCCTATGTGGGAACCGGAGATCCGCGGCCGGCCCGGGAGCCCGGACGGGTAACATGACTGGAAAAAGTAACGGCCCGGGGCCCTATTATAATAAGTTTTCTCGACCGGAGGCCGGCGCAAAAATAGGCGGGGGACGGGCCCGGGAATATACCCGTTTAAATAATTAATATATATATAAAATTATTTATTAAATTATTTTTATTAAACTTCATTACGCATATATATGTAAATAAGTTTTCTTTAATATAGATTAAATATTTTCTCACTATAATTTTCATTCGTGATCATTTTTCCCGTAATAAGACCTAAAACAAAAATTGAATAAATTGTTGATGAGATCAACCTTTTTTTTTAACCTATATGGACCAATTTCAACCTCCTTTTTGGGGACAACAAAAAATTAGATATAATATCGAATTAATTTAATTTTATTTTTAATTATTTTATTTTTTTATAATTTTAAATTACGTTATATAAAGTTAATGGGGTTTAAATAATATATTTAGAATTAGCTATTTAACGCGGAATATAATAATCGATAAAACCCGTAATTAATGAATAATAAAATATTAATTTATATAAATTAATTAAAAATTTAAATATAAATATTAATAAAATTATATAAAAATAATTAAAACCCGAAAGCCGGGCTTTAAGTCCCACCCTTCCCGGGTTCCGGGCCGGGTTTAAAAAATGTTTCCGGGGTTGGGGGTCCGGGGATATAAAAAATTGAACCCGGGCGACTTGCCCTGTGCGCGTAAAATTAGGCCAGGCCGGAAACTCTACAGTTTTTTGCGGATAATACTAATTACAATATAATACGCGATTTTGTAAGCGGGCAAAAACGTCCAGCTTGCAAGAAGATATTTAAAATTTTGGAGCTGGATCTGATCAAGCGCCATCCGCAACCTTCAGAAATGGCAGAGATCCCTCAATTTAGAAATTTTAATATCAGAACAATCGGATTTAGAAAAAATTGCTTGATTTTTGCTTTTAGCGATCAGCTAAGCGATAAGGTCATGCCACAAAAATCAAGTATTTTTAGTTATAAAGTTAAATTCTAGTTTCTGGACGACCGAATTATAAATCCATCTTTAAATGGAATAATTCTACTATTTTCTAAAAAAAATGATAGTCGATTAGTGATTTTTTATTAAAAAGAAGTTTTTTTAAATATACCTTTTTCTTTAAGCGAGCTTTTCAACATACTTACGGGGACACAGCATCTGGAAAAAACAAAGCCTTTATTTCCCCCTCCGTTCCCCGCCCTGGTCGGTATGACTGACCCTAACGGGTTTGATTAGAAAAAACGGTAAACGGGTTTATATTCCCTAAGATGGTTGCGAGGTTTCTGGATTAAATACTCAAAAATTATTATTTATTATTAACGGATTCGGCCCCCGTAAACCCGAAGACTGGGCGCCCGCCTTATAAATTTGGTAGTTTCCGCGTGTAAAACATCCGAAATTCTACATAATTATAATATAAAATATTTGTGGGATTTGACTCGATAGGGTTAATGGAAATGATGGATAATCAATAAAACTAAAACGCGAACTAAGGTGTAAATCTTAGCCCAAATCCTACTTCCCGCGCCCCATATATAAATACATATCAACATTTCTCATAAAATATCGGCAAAACATATTTTTTATAATTTTATATATCTATCATTTAAATAAAAATTATAATCTTGTTTTGTATTTATTCTTATTTCTTTAATTTTTAGTTAAAACCCCTATAATATATTACATATTATTTTTAATTGTTTTAATGTTATTGATTTAATATTATTAAATACATTGTGCGCAAAACATCTTCCGTGTTATAATAATCAATACCACATTTTGCGATTGAAGTATTATTTATAACACATTAAACTGAACCTAAATAATTAGGTTTTTATGTAATATGTTTATATCAGATTATTAATATTTGTCATATTTAAGAAATGTATAATTTTATGATTGCTTTACCAAACCTTTAAGCTAAAGTGTTATCTAATATTATGGCTATTCAGGGCATTAATATTTAGCGATTTTTTAAAGGCAAAAGCATCGATACCATTCGACTTTCAGTGTTTGTGTTTTTCTTTGCAGAGCTCCACGTAATGTTACATTTGTCTATTTAGATTGTATGATTGTCTACGTAGGAAGCGAGGCCGTCGATCTGCTAAGGATTCTCGATAATTCACCAATTCTCTGTGCTGTCTGTTGTGTTGAGTTTTTTTCCCCCCCAGTTTTATGATAATATCCTTAGGTTTAGTAACCAATCCTTTGTAAAACAAATTTATGATTGGAAAGTAAGCCTTCTATTTTTTAACAAACGATATAGCAATCAAACATGTAAAATTTAAATGATGAATAGGACAAATATTTGTTCAATTGTTTAAAAAAAAATCCTTATAGTTAATATATATATTTAAGTAGGCTTGTTTAAAAAGTATATTTAAAGGTGGTAAACATTTGGAAAAACACTGGCCCCCCCCCCCTAGGCGTATTTTTTTTCCCCCCCCCCCCCCCCCCCCCCCCCCCCCCCCCCCCCCCCCCCCCCCCCTTATTTTTATTTCAAACTTCTCCGTCTAAAGATCAGGTTTTGTGCTGCCCCCAGCGATTACCCAAGATCGGATTTTAACGTTTTTTTTACAATGAGCAGGCATTCTAGGTGAAAAAATACTAATTTTTAGTTGAAATAAGAAAAGATTTATAGTCGAAACAAATTGTAGACTATAATCTATAACAAAAAAAAATAGGATTTCCCTTGGTATATGAAAAATAAATTAAAATGATCGAAATTTTTTATGAATTTTTTACAAGTTTTTTAACGTTTGGAACTTAGACTATCATTTATAGTTTTAACCTATTGCTTTCAATTTCTTTCTAAGTCCAACTAGAAAAAATCATAATATTCATAAAACAACAAATTCCCAAAAAAGCTGTTGTACTTAAACAAGGTACTAAAATTAATTACGCTAATTATAATTTAATTTAATTTTGCGTCAAATAGATTTATGAAATAATGATTAATTTTAGAAAACTAATTAAAAAAAATTAAAAGCTACGTTATTGCAGTGCTGTCAACATAAAGTGCATGTTAGAAAAATAATGTCAATAATTACATAAAACTACTCTATCGACCACTATACGATCGTTGTCCTATAATTAAACGATCTGTCCCAATCAAGAATATGGACTAAGAATGATGATTTCATGATAAAAACATGAGTTGTGCGTTTATTTATCACAATGCATAGTGATTTTTTATCAACATAATCTTGATTATTGCGATCGTAATAATATTACTTGTGATCGTATTCATTTTATTTGACCACGATCAAAAAAGAAAAGTCATTTTCATTATAAATGATTTTCCATGATGATTCTTTACAGACATTGACCAATTCTAAATTGACCCCATTTTGACATACAATCAATTAGTATTGAAATTTTCTTTTTCAAGTAAGCGACGAACCATGAGACTACTTTCAAATATTAGTGCCATTTGTTGTCCCCCAATTTGTGGTTTAAAAATTGAGAATAAATTACAAAATTTTGAGCTTTAAATTTGGGCGTGATGTAAATATCTCCAACAATTAGTTAATTCATAACGTCGTAAAACGTTAAAGTCAGCACTGAATTTGATTAGTACAAACATGATATACCTACGAAGTCTTTCTGGCGAAAAGGCCACCCCCCATCTTCGAAAGATCGATATTTTTTGATGATACTAACCAATAATCCAAGTCATTTAACAGAAGAATCAATAACTATTTATATATAAAAATAGTTTAGAATTAAAATAAATAATATGTCTGTTAAAATAAACTTCAACTCTAGATTTTATTATCGGCTTTAGAACTTTCTCTATATAATACAAGAAGATAGTTCGATCCTGAAACAAAAGAATTTGATTTTTTCTACGAGCATCATCGTCAAACTTCTATCAACACTAAAAAAAAACTGCTGAGAAACTAGACAAAAACGGAAATTATTCTTTAAACATATAATTTTCAAACAATATTTTGGTTGAGTGTGAAATCAAACTAGAATAATTATTTATTGTTTTTTATTAATTGAGGTAGTAGTTGCTTTGAATGTTATTTGAAATGCCAATTTAAAAATGATTACTAAAAATAGGCAGTTGTGTTGACAATCGAATTCGGTTGTATTTTGTCATGCAAGTGGATGCGATTCTGTGTCGTGTTTCAAAAACATTTTTAATTATAAATTGTCATTTCAAATAAATAAATTCATATACATGTGTAAGAATTGAAAATGTAAGTATATATATATGTTCTGGTATAAAAAATAAGGTTGCAAATACTTAAAATAAATAAGTTGTGCAGGCCACCTTTAAATTCAATAGATTTTTTAGTAATTCCGTTAAAAATAATTTTTTGTTTGAATTTAAAAGTTGAAAAGGTATATAAGCTTAAATCTTGGGATAAGTGTACAATCATTTATAATTATCAATCTATCAAACTCCCTTATCTTAGTATAAATAAAATTCAATTCTGCAATTCATAGGTAATTTTGGCTTATTACTGTTCGAGTTAAGTATTGCTATTTTGATGTAATGTGATCTTAAATCGTAAAAAATTAAGAGCTTAGTAATTTTTGAAAAACTTGTAAAAATATAAGGTTTAACTCCAGGAAATAAATCTTATTGATTATGTTTCTTTACACGTAGTCTTATGACTATTTTGAAAAATAACTTGTTACTAATGACATTATATTTCCGGAATTTTTTGTTTTTAAGAATATTCAACTTTATAATAGCTAACAATTAACAACTGGATTTTAGTGTTTATTTAACTACCTGGGCCGCCTAACACAAATTTTTACATATGCACGTTTCAAAATTTAGATAATATATTTTATTAATAACTAGAGTTTTATTTTTAATTAAGTAACATCGTATAAAAAAATTAGAAATTTTGAAAAAAAATTGTTAAAAAAGGAAATAAAAAAAATAGCAAAATCTAATAAATAATGGGCCAAAAAACATATTTTTCTCGATAATCCGGCTTACCGGCCAAGGCAAGTATGTCCAATAACTTACTAATTTTAATCTAAATAGATATTCACACAAAATTTCATTAAACTTAAAACTGAATGAGTGCTTCAAAACGAAAGTAAAATATTAGAAATATGGCCATCATATATTATAATCGCTGCAGTCTCCAAACTTAAATAAATTTTTGTGGTGAAAGAAGGTTAGATTTACCTGAGAGTTTTTAGTTATAGGTAATGCCTACAATAGTGTTGAACATGCGTTTTCCAAAAATTTGGCTAAAATTGATTCTTGAGCAGGTATAGCAAAATTTCCATTAAAAATCGTAATTTTCACAATTTGACCAAAATTTATCTGTTTAATTGGATAAATTAAAAAAGAATAAATGTATACATATGTATAAGATATACGCCTATAATGATTAAAATGTTAAATTTAATTTAAAAATTGGTTAAATATTCCTGTTTTTTTATAAATATAAAATGCTAAACCCCTGTCCTTAGTTTTTAGTTATTTAATCCACAAAATATTAGATAAATAATGGACAAAACAATTCTAGTATTCAGTGATTGGTGCAAAAGTGTGTTTTATATTGACCATATCATTTGAATAAAAAAATGATTCATGCTGAACGCGCTTCATAACTAACGCGTTAGTTTTCATCAATTTATCTGAATTAAAAAATACATTTAATATTCTTCAATTAAATTCGGTTTAAAAACTCACTTTGCTAGTTCTTCGTACATATAAAAATTTCATTTTATTTGCAAATTTGACGTTTTAATTAAAAAATTGTATTTCCCCGAACTATGATACAATAAAAAGAACAATAGGGACATATTAAAAGTATATTAATATCTTACTTTAACTTTCTTTCTATTTTGCCTGCTTTAGCACTGCAGTGCTTTTATTTTAGTGAATTTTCAAAATTCAAAAAAAAAATAAAACGCAAATTCTAATTGAGTCGGAAAATTTTATGCGCCCGAAAAAAAAATTTGAAAAATTAAAATTTTTAGAATTTTACGAAAATTAAAAACTCACTTTGAGCATGAAAATGCAATTTAAGCTTTATTGGACCTAATAACGCCCAAACAAATAAGACCTTATTTTTTATTAACATACTACTATTTAAAAAAGTAAACTAACATAAGTACATGTAATAAATTATTCTATAAATTTAAAAAAAAATTAACTTTGAAATCAAATTTTTTAGAATTTGACGAAAATAAAACACTAATTTTGCACGTGGACTAAAATAATATTTTTTATAAAATTTTGAACAATAAAAGGTTTATATTTTAGCGTGATTTAGAACTTTTTATTTAATTTATAATACTCGAATGGTGTGGGAACAGGTTAACATCCATCCGGGAAGAAGGACACAGAGTTAGGTTTGCGGTTTTGGGTTAATTTTTTCGAATCCGGACAGAGAAGAAGTAGGATTGAGTTTGATGGCCCACATTTCGGTGGCGGTCTTAACGTTACTATAAAACATCAAAAAGCACAAAACATACAAAATATATATTTATACTGACACAATAAATATTTAATATAAAAATTGTGGAAAATAAATTACAATTATTTTTACACAAATTGAAATGCAACTACAGAAAATTAAAAAATGATTAATCCAATAAGTGGTTTCATTAAATGCAAACTTACAATAAATTGCTGGGCAAAATTAATTTTTTATTTATATGATTGCTGAGCCTAGTTAAAAAGAATTTCAACTGATTCTAAGAGAAAATGTTTAAATCTCGAAGTTTTAAAACAAGTGATTATTTGAGAGTTTATGTAATAAGAAAGATATAAATTTAAAAAAAAACAAATTGGGTATTTAACAGGACGTATAAAATTAGCACTATATAATGTCCCCTTAACGATGATCTTAGCTAACGGCGAATGAAACTAAAGGCTTATATTCCAAAAAATCAAGCAATTACTTCAGCATATTAGATAATACAAAATATTTTGCGTCCAAACTTAAATACGACACAATATATATCGGGCTTTAAGTATTGATTGAAGTTTGTAACAGTTTAGCTGTTGCTGTCAAAAAAATTTTGAATTTATTTTCGTTTTTAAAACTTATTATTTTTTTGACATTTTTTCATTATTAAAATTATATAGCTGACTGCAAGTTTGATTAAAAAAACGATGAAGAATGGCAGGTTTGATATCTGTGAGTTAGCTCATAACTCCTCAATTTCTTAACCTATAAAAAAATATGGATTTGTCATTATTCTAATAAATAAAAAAATATATAATAGTTAGTTTTGGGTTCAAAAAACAGCATAAAAAACTTACATTACCTATAAATACAATCGCTTAAAGCTAGACGATAAAATTTTTTAAAAGACTTAATATTTTATAAACATCTTTGAAGGAACTTCAAACGCTTTGAATAATTGTATTAAAATAACCTAATTTTCTAATAACATTGACAACTTTTTGTTAACCTATCTAAGCCTAGTGCCTATAATTTTGAATATATTTAAGATTTGTCATTTTGTTGTGCGCGTAAATTAGCTTTGCATCATAACTTTAAAGCTTTATTGCTTTTAATTATTATTGATAAAGGAATATATTTAATTGAAACTTTTTGCAAAATACAACCCTAAAAATATATAATGATTAATTTTGGACCGGGCCGGGTCAATTAGTAGTTAAAATAAGCTAGACCCTAGTTAAATATACCGGGACGAAATATTACGACTCGATTTAAACTCCAATTATTAAAATATTTGCGTAAACTAAAATAATTTTATCAAATGTACTTCTGTTGTATGGAATTCCCACTACTAAAGGCAGATTCTTCCCTAACCACTTCGGTGAATATAAAATCGCTGAAAGGATTTTCAGTGATTTGAGCATTCTCAAAATTTTGTGAGTATGGGAAGTAATCCAAATGGATTTTCGGTTAGACCTTAAAAAGGTAGCACAAGATGGATTGGAAAGCATAAATTGGTGCATTGAGAAGGCTTTTGACGGTATTGGAATATTATTTAAATCAGGATTTTTGTAATGCATCTAGGTTAGTGTCGAATTAATTTGTTTTGAAAGTGTTGACATTTGAAAAACGTGAGTGGGTCGAATAATGTCTAATATGCTAGCCTGTAAATACAATCCCAAATCTACAAATATTTAAAAGTTTTTTAAAATATATGGAAATAGTATTTCGGTAAAACATATATAATTTTTAAATTAGCAAAAGATAGCTCTTATTTTTTAAATGTTTTGTCATATAATTAAAAAAAACTTTTTTTTAATTAAAAGCAAAATTTTCAGAAATTAAGAAAAACAGTATAATGATAATTATTTCATTAAATTGCCTTGACAAAATAAATTTTGAAAAATTGTATTATTATATGTGTAGAATTTTACCCTTGAACCATCCATTAGTATTGACTATTAGTGCAAATTTTTGGGCATATTGGGATTGATAATAGCTATTGAGCTGAGATATCGCTTTGAGGTATGTGATTGGACTATTGTAAGGTGATGTTTGACCAAAGTATATTGCCCTTTAAAAACAAATACTAATATAACATATATGTAATATTTTACAATTGACAAATTAATAACAATTTATATGGTGACCGAAGAATGTTATATACTGATAAAAATTGGCAGTGAGAGCATTAATGTCTACGCAGCTTTACTCAAAAAATATTTTCAAACATGTAAAACCACTTTAAAGCAGACAAATACTGTTGCACCATCCCAAACAATATGCCTAAAAAATTACTATAGGCAGACGTGAGTAAAAAAGAGATGAATTTTTTTAAATAAATTTTGAATTTCGCAAAATGCCCTCGATTTTGTAAAAAAAAGACACCCTTTCGCTTAAAGAAAAGAGAAATATTTAAAAAAAGCCCCTTTTCTTCTACAAAAAAAAATTGGAGTTTTTAAAAAACTCAAACGTTTTTTACTATTAAAATTATGATACTATTTTGCTTCTAATTATTATGGGCGCTAGATTATGTAACCTCAATTACTATGTTAAATGCCTCTTAATTCGCCCCATTATCTGTTTTGATTGAATAGATACTAAACCATGTTTAGAACAAATATTTAAAATTATTTTCTAATTATGCGCGGTTGTTGAAAGTTGCATGATTTTTAGAATATCTATTGTTTGAATTACAAAATCTCCTTCCTAATTTATACACGAAAGTAGATACCTGAAACGTGCCTTACGAATTTCGAGGCCCCATTACAGAAATAATACCAAAAATAACGGGTGAATATAATCTGGTATTTAAGCTATATATGACAAAATTTAACTAAATTCGAACGGTAATTAAGGGGTTGTATACAATGATGAAAATTCAATATTTGCAAATAAATTACCAGACAATGTTGAAAGCAGGCCTGGGAAAACAATGAGCCAAAAACTTTGGCTCATTTTTTCCCCTAAAACATAAAAAAGAAAGGGGCAATATAAAGGGCCAAAATAAGAATTCAAAAAAACCCTTACTAAGAAAAGGGGCAAAAAAACCCACAAAAAGTGGCTCTTAAAAAGAGCCCCCAAAAAACCCATTTTTATGTTTTCTATAATAATTTTAAAACATTTTGATGGGTGGGTTATTTTTTCTTAAAGCTCCTAGGAGTTTTTTTTAAGAAAAGGGCTTTTTAAACATGCCCCTTTTCTTTAAGCAAGAAAAGGGGCTTTTCTTTTGCCATGCCCACGAGTTTGTGGGCATTTGGAAAAAAACCAAAAAACTTGTTAAAAAAAAGCCCATTTAGTTTTTTTGTCCAGCCTAGTTGAAAGGACTAGAAATTAAAGTTGAGATCCACAAAAGCCTACCCTGCCCGTTGACAGATTGCCCAAAACGAGCGAGTTTGGTCGAAATTAAAACAGGTCGAGCAGATTTAAATATCTATCTTATTTTTTAATTATTCTTAACAAGAAAGAATGACTAACTCTGCATTTTATCAAAAATCTATAGGCAAAATTTATAGCCTGCAATAAAAAATTTCCAGGCCGTGTTTTTATTTTTGGGCCAGATTGGACCTAAAAATAAAAAACCAGTTTAAGTTGAAAAATATGTCGTGTGGGACAGACCGTGTTATCTCGTGCCGGTTTAAACTCGAGAAGGGGCCTGACAACATAGAAGGCAGTTTTTAATAATGAATGACTTGGGTCAAATAATGTATAGCTTTAATAATTCTTTAAAGCCTTATGTGGTCAAGCCTCAGCTAAATTTAATACAATCCGATTCAATATACTAAATATGATTCGGCTGTCCCAGTGCGTATTCAGATCTTAAAGTCAAATTTTTTCAAATATTTTTTGTATAATTTTCTTATGAATATGGACTAAATATATCCTCTATTAAGGTCGAGATAAATTTTTTTTAAATAATATTTAAAATTTCAAAGAATTACATAATAAGTGAGCTATTCAGGGCCATTTTCACTTTTGTCCCTTTTCTGACGGGGGGCTTTTCATAAGTTTATATTTTAACCCTTTATTTAAAGCTCTCCTTATTCCCCAAGTTTAAGGGAAAAATAAGTTAAAGTTTTATGGCTCAGTGTTTTCGCAGCACTGCTTATAGGACCCAAAAAAAATCCGGGAGCAATAACAGATTTGTTTGGTTTATGAATAGGTGCATATAGGAATAACAACCCTCAATTTGAAAAAAACACCTAACCATTTTTCCTCATCCCACTTTAAAATAAATTAATTAAAAAAATAGAACGCTTCCGTCCTTCATTTACGGCTCCTCTGCCTCAGGTTACACAGAGTGGTCTCTGCCAAAATCGAGGACTACTTTTGAATGGTGAAGTCAATACGTCAATATATAAACAGGTATAGGGTGGAATATGTTACAATTAATTAAATTAAATTATCAGATCCTTATTTTATAGGAAAGCTGATCAAATATACAGCGGTGTAGATAATATATTAATAAAAATAACAAAGTAGTAAAACTCTAAATTTAATCGCGTAGCTTTCTGGTTTTTTAGCAAATTTCAATTTCCTTAGGCAAAGCGGCAAAAAAGACAAGAAGGTCTGTGCAGATGACAATATATAAATTCTTGTTTTAAAAAATATGCAGAAGACTGACTTTCACACTAAGCCTTATATTCAAAGAATAAAATTATTTTTTTTATAACTCTAGCAGCAAAGAAAGCCAAAAATTACATAAAAATGCAATATGATTAATATCCATATCAATACATGCAGCGCGAAGAAAGGGTATATTTAATGTTAACTTAAATAGAATCAGTTTGGTTTTATAGGAAAAATATAGATAGTTCAGATAGCTCAGTGGCAAACCTTCTGCCTTAGACGCAAGAAGTTGCGAATTCGAATCCGTGCACAGTAGCTTTTTTCTTCAGAAAAATGTATACATGTCCAACCACCTTAAAGCTTTTAAGTAGCCTGCTTAGGCAGTAGGTCTTAAAACGATATGTCTAAAAGTAGGCTAAAAACCTAGGTCGCCGGCGTGCGTGTGAATCTTATATTTAACCCGTCGGCAATATTAATTGTTTTGCACAAGTTAAAAGAGTCAAAGTCCTAACGGGTATGACACACCTAAGTGGGGAAGGTATGAGGGAAACCTCAAACCAATTGTTTGTGCTTTTTTTGTTTTTTTATAGGAAAAATTTAAAAAAAAAGTTTTTATAGACGCTAAATGGAAATGGTTATATAAGCTCTAATACCTTAGTACTAAAGGGAATTTATTTATTAGACAAGTAAAAGCAAATGATTTGTCGAAGACGGAATGGGAAAGTGCAATTATCTATAAGCTCCTAAAATCACAGTAATTTGGCAGGCCGACTGTTAAATATAAAGGTTTCATAAAAAATCAACTATTAAATTTGATAAAGGGGAAATATTAATTTCATCAAATAAACATCACCCCTCTAAAAATTATAAACCCAAAATATTTAAGGATTTTAAAAAAAGGCGTCTTTATATTTTTGGGCATGTAAAGAAAGTAATTCTAGGACATGCTGAATGAGCTATTACAAAGTTATAAAGACCAACTAAATCAAAAGTTAGAAATTTAAAGTGAAATTGTCCTCTACTGGAATATATCAAAAATAAAATGTCCATTAATTTTAAAATCTCACAAAAATACATTTTTTTTAAAAAACGCTAAAAAAAGTAATTTTTTGGGGGCATCGAGTAACGCGTGTTACATTTAACCCTAAAAAGGGGTCTATCAGAAAGAGCACAAAAAACTGTCCTATATCTAGGGCCACTTAGAGTTTGTAGACCGAAAAGCAGTTTGCAGGCGGCAGAAATTTTATTTCCCCTTTTTTAACATTCGACAACATTTTCAATGTTAAAAGTATATCACAAAAGGCTTAAATTTACAGTGCTGGCCACTATAAATTGGCCATTGCCAGATGAAAATGATTATTGTCATATATAATGTGGCCAATTAATACTATTTTTTGAATCGCGGGCATTAAAATGATCACAATCACAATTAGATGATCACGAACACAATTAAATGCAAGATGATGTTTTCATGATAAACATCACTAAGTTGCTTGGCCATTTAATTGTTATCGTGATCATTTAATTAGTTACAACGATCATAAATATAGTAGATGATGGCCACATTTTATGTGTCTATTGATCATTCTATTTCTAACATGTGCCACTTTATTAAAGCCAGCACTGTAAAGGGTAAAAAAAATGCAGGGTGAGTTTTTTTCCTCCTAAGGGTTTTTTAAAAAAAGGTTTTTTTTAATATCCTCCTTTTCCAGCCGTAAAGGGGCTTTTCTTTTACCATGCCCATATTCGTGGGTTTGGGAGAAAACTCAAAAGATATTAAAAAACCTACATTTTTTCCCCCAGGTCTTTAAGCTGGCTTTTTATATTTAATTATAATAGTAAACGGATTTATAAATGCCAAAGATGGCAGGTCTGGTCTCTAAAGCTAACTTAAACTCTCAAATATTTGTACACCTTTAAAATGAACTAAAAATGATAAATTCATGATCACACGATAATTCTACACTCTGTAGTATAGAAAATTTAAAAAATAAAATTTAACTTATAATAAATAATTTTCTGACTTATTATATTTGGACCAAATTAAAAAAATCAATTTCAGGTTGGGTCACGTTTAAACTACGGGCCATGCCTAAATTAAAAGTGTTGAGTGGGCCAGGCTAAAATATCACAGCCCAGTTTAAACCCCAAAGTAAGTTTAAAAATTAATGACTAAATACAATCAATATGAATCAAATAAAAAAATAACTTCAACTGTATTGGGTTCACAAAATTTTGATCTCTCCGATTCATGTGCACAGTTTGCCTCATCCAAGATGGAAGCAACATCAACAAAGGGTCCTGTATTAAGGTTAAAGTAAGGCAACCAGAACACATAAACTCTGGTTGACCAACATCACATTCCAACCAAATTAAACCTGGTTTACCTTGGTTATTTATATCATTCTTCAATTTTAAAATGTTTGCCAAAAAAAGATAGTTAAATGCTTGGCAAAAGTAGATTTCCCAGAATTTTGTTTACCACAAATTAAAAATTTTGGCTTTTCATCATTAGATGAGCATTGTTTTTTGATATATAATTCAACAATTCATCAATTAATCCTTGATTAATATAATTTTTCAAACATTGTGCTTAAGGGGAGTTTGTAAGCATAGATCAGATGCATTAAGTTCCAGTTGATCATTTTTTATACCATCAAAAACAATTTCAACCTCAGGTGGCAACTTGGTAGATATTTCATCCACTATATGACAACCAAATTTTTTGATATCACAAAAATTAGCTGCATAATATTTTTTAAATTGGAATTTAACACAACGACATTAAGATTGTTTGACACAGACATATCATTAAAGACCATAAAGGGATCATAAAACATTTCAAAATTTGCAGGTGATAGGATTTTTATATTTGATGTATAATTTAAAAAAGCTTTATATGCATTAATAAATTCAAACGATAGCAAAAATATTTTTAATAAATTGACAAAATCAAAATTAAAATTTAATTTGTGTGTTTGTAAATTAATGTTTGTATATCATTTAATAATTAATATTGTAAAATTATTTTTGATAAATAAATTATCAAGAGATCTATTAGATAGTGTACTATAAATAAAAAAATTTAGCAATATTTACTTGGATTTATTTCAAGCGCATTTGTAATTGATGAATGGAAAAAATTGGTCTGGAACTTGTGCAAAACTCAAACCATTAGAAAGTTTTATTGAGCCATTTAAAACATTAAAACAAATAAGGCCGTTTAAAATAAGCTTTAAGTGGTTTTATTATTATCAACACAACACAATGAATATTGTCACCCAAGTTGATAAAAATAAATCTCTAAATTAGTTTAAACCAAATATACCTGGATAATTTTGGAAAATTGCACATGTGACCACACATCAAAAGGTACTATGGCTGTGTTAAAAATAAAATGTTAAGTGACTTTAAAGACTTGTTATGCATGTTAAAATAATCAAATTTAATAGCTTTTAAAATTAATATTATTGCAGACTGAATTTGTGTTTTTTTAATTTAAATTAAACAAAGGCTACCATATTATTGTATTAATAAGGCAGATGATATTAAGCGCATGTAAAACTTGGTTATTTTATACACCTAAATAAAAATCGTAATTATTAGTTAAAAGGGCTAACAAATTTTACCCGTTTAATTTTTTTGAGAACTTAGGCCAGAGACGTGGTAGAGCTGGGGTAGGAGGGGGGAGGATAGGGACATACTTATCTCTATATCGCCCCCGCCCCTTTTTTCTTTTCAGGCTAATTTCACTTTCTATTGTTAATTTATAACAATTATATAGCGCGCCCCTATGTTTGCAAAGGTAGCTAGGTTTTGCCAGGTTAGCTGTTTAGTGCTAAAAACGGCTAAGTCCTCAAATATCCGCATGCTTGTATCAAATACACAATATGTTATTCTTTAAAAGGACCGATGGTTGGCTTTAAAATACTGTGCTAACTGTTTCTTAGTAAATAAATTGCGTACTTTTTAAATTTTGTCAATATAGTAATAAAAGTAAAATTAACCTGATCGGCATTACTTGGATTGGTTTATAGATGGAGCGGTTGTGCTCCTGACCCTTACTCTTTGAAATTATAAATAAAAATAAAGATTAGGAGAGAGCCATATTCATTAATATATTGTTTACTATTAATGATAAGGTGTATATCTATGGAAATGGAATTTTATCTAAGCTTTTTTAAAACCACATTTTAACCTTATAAGCCAGAGATTAGAATTAGCGGCCAATCGAAGCTAATAATTTTAAAAAAATCAACGGCTGGAAATTGGTTATACCCAAACACCTATCACCGCTAGATCAATTCTGCTGGGCTGTGAAACGTACATAATGAGGAAAAAAAATTCAATCAAATGAATCGAACTAGATAATATGGACGCTATAAAATTTTAAAAAATTTTTATCTTAGAGCATATTTTAAAACAACCAAAAAACTATAAATTCCATTTTTTAATATTTGCTGTAAATATTTTTTTATTTAGCAATATTTTTTTACATTTTGAAAAGAGTAATGTTTGTAGCCTACGTGTAAAATACAATTACATCTCAAGGCTTGGCCGTCCCATCTATAAAAAGACATCCGATCTTAAAAGACAGATTACTCTAGACATCCGATCTTTTTTAGATTAGTCTATCTTTAGTAAAACATAAGCAAAGAGTTATAATGACAAAATTATAGGCACTCTCTTATTTAAATTTTATTTGCACCAAACGTGGTTAAAGTATAAAACAAATTATACAATAAGCGATCTGTCAATAATCGTCGTCTCACTTTTTCTTAAATCTAAATGAATTTTGACACATTTAGTGCACGTGAATAAGTTCTTATTTTTGTAAAATTTTATTTTGTAATAAAAACGAATTTCAAGGTTGCCAAGTAGTTTATGCACATAAAAAATGCTTTTTTAAAGAATTTTTTTTAATTAAAAAAATATAATAATAAAAAATTTTAGAATTTTTAAAATTTACGAATAATTAAACTCATTTACTCTACTACCTAAGTAGTAAACAGACGTGAATGTTTATTTAAATTAACCTCAAATCAGCTTACTTATCACATATAAAATATAAGTAAAATAGAAGTTAACTGTCGTGCCACTGGCAACGTTTAATATTATTATTTTTAATTTTCTATTTTTCTTTAATTTATTAGATATGTACAAGGGGGAGAAAGAGAAGCGGAAAAAAGAAATTAAACAAAATTTAAAATATAATATATATTTTTTTCACACTTGAATTTTTTGATTTCAGGAATAATTTTGATACAATAAATAAATTTGTGGATATTTTTAAAACGTGTTGATTTTCTCAGCCAGATAATTTGGCGCAGTCGAAAAAAAAGATTTGAAGTTTTAAAAATAGAATTTAAAGTAAAAATTGGTTTCAGCGCTTATTATTCGTGATTCGATGTTCAACTCTCGATGCTCTCAAATTGCCTAACAATCTTCATGTTTGGACTGGTGGCCTACGTAATCTTCACCGTTCGGGATGGATAATGATCTCGCTAATCATTTGTTGGTTATTGACTCACTTTAATCATGGGGTTCTTGATAGATACTTGTTTGGGCAAAAGGAATGGCGAACAACACCCGTGTTGACTGAATCTTCAACAAGAGATCTACAAACTGTTGGCCACCCGGTTAATGGATAGTCTGTTGACCACAGACAAAATAGGGCGGGCGGAAAGCCGGACCCGATCGACGTTAGTCGAGAAGGGGGAGGCGCAAGCCGAACCCGACTGTGCTAATGAATTAAATGTTATGTCTTTAGATACCCGAAGGAGGAATGGTGATGACGTGCTATGTTTGTGGCTTCAGCGAACATGTAAGGAAAGACTGTAAATATGCACCGACAAAAAAAGTAAGTGATAATAGAAAGTGCTATAAGTGTGGACTAATTGGTCACATAGCGGCGAAATTGTAAATGAGTTGCGAATAAAAGAATAAATTGTCAATCAGTTTAGACCCCAATATAATGGTCAAGTGCCGTAAGTTATACAAAGTGTTACATATGTAATAGACAGGACACAAGTTAATGTAATTGCTTTTACAAAAATAGAACGAACCAGACAGCTGAACAAAATTTTGTGCAGAGGGGCATGGGACAAGCCAATCCTATACCCCGTCAATGATACAGGCTGATGCGAAATTAATTAATAAAGTAAATGCAAATTCTAAAATAGATAATGTAAAAACTTTTAGTGATAAACATATATTTATAAATTTAACAAGCCAACATGTCCATATGTTACAGTAAATATTGAAGGTCGTAAAACTAAATTTTTATTTGATACGGGAGCTGCTATAACGGTCATGAATTCAGACACTTTTAGGAATATGTGGAAATAAAGATTTAAAACAAGGACGGTTGGTTGCTGTACAATTTAACGGGGAAAAAATCATTTTTACAGAATTCATTGAAATTAATTTTCCGATTAAAAATGAAAATAGGTATTTTAAAATTTGGATAGATAGTAGGAGTCTTATAAATGTTTTAGGCTGGGATTGGATTAGTATTTTGGGGCCAGAAAACAATTTTTGGGATGTTTTTATGCGCAAAGAAATTATTAATATTAAAGATAAAAATATAAATGTTTTAATGGAAAGTAGCTATCAAAATGAATTAAAAGTGTTGTTAGAGGGTTATAAAGAAATTTTTGATGGTACGCTGGGTTGCTTAAAGAATTATGAAATTGATTTAAAATTGAAAGAAAATTATGTGCCTAAATTTTGTAAGCGCGTAGAATACCATATGCATGCCTAGAGGCGTGGACAAAGAATTGGATAAATGGGTGGATATCGGTAGCTGTGCCTGTTTTGGAAGCGTCTGAACATACGCCGTTAGTCCCTCGTTGAAAAGGCCAATAAACAACTAATATTATGTGCTGACTTTAGAGTAACACTGAATCCTTGGATTGTAAATGTTAATTTTCTGTTGCCCATTATAGAAGACATTTTAGCTAGACTACAAGGTCTTATGGTATTCTCGAAAATTGATTTCTGAATGCGTACTGGCAGTTGGGTCTATTAAAGCCGATGTGCTCAAAAAACTACTGGTCTTAAATTGACATAAAGGTTTCAAGTATGTCTTCACAAGGTTACCGTTTGGTCTTATATTTCGGCGCAGTTTTTCAGAAAACCAGTGTCTATACATTTGTCACCGGATCACATCTTTACCCGATGATGTTTTTGCAATCGGTGTCTAAAAATATGGAAGAACACAAAGAACATTACAAACGGTGCTGCACCATATAAAAGAAAACGGTTTAGTTAAGGAACGTAGAAAAGAGTATTGAAGCTAGTCATCGTTGACAAAATTTAGGTTGGTTTAATTGGCAACAATGAAATGAATTAGTTGAAAGTAAAAAGAAGTTATCAATAATCTCGAAGACCTAAAGATGTTAAAACGTTAAAGTTCTTTCATGTTTTCTATAAGTTACTATCGCAGGTTCATTGCAAACTCAGGTGAAATAATGGCTCCGTTAAAATGATCTAACCAGAGACAAAACACCTTTAAATTGGATTTGAAATACATGACCAAAGATTTTCACAGCTTAAAAACGCGATAACGTTTCAACTGTACTAGTGTGTTTTGATCATACTAAAGAGACCAGGTATAGTCGTTTGATGCTTTTAAAAGGTTTAGGTGGAGTTTTATTGCAGATAGTTGATAATGTGGAACGATATAATGCATTTTTCCAGAAAGTTACAAAATGCGGATGCAAGATATTCAGTTATCGAACGAGCCTCATTTGCAGTAGTCTATGGACTCATGAAATGTCGTAATTATATAGTGGGTAAGGCATGTAATTGTTTTTACTCGATCACAAACCGCTGATAGATTTACTATGTAAAATTTATCATGAAATGATGGTCTCAAACAGGTTACAGAGATTTTGGTTACGGTTAGTGGTTTCGACATTGAACTAATATATAGAAAAGGTTCTGAAAATAATAAGGACATTTTGTCTAGGTTGGGTAACAATACGAAATATGAACAAAATTATTATGTACTTGAAAGTCGAACATGGTAATACGGAAATAACGGTGAAATACGGATAGTCTACCTCTTAATACGCTGAGGAAAATTACTGAGTAATTCTTAGACACATGGGAGGAATTGTTAGAAGAAGCTAATAATGATGAGCAACCTACTAGAGTTAAAGAAAGCTTTGTTAGGTAAAAAAGTGGATGGTGGGTGATGAAGATAAAAAAGTTTTGAAAGAATTCAAGAAGAATTGTCGATAGAAGATGAAATTGTTTTAAGGGGAAATCGAGTGGTTACACCCGTTACCCTAAGACTTAAAAAATATTAAAGATATTGCATGGAGGTCACCAAGGGCAGAAGTACATGAATCAAGCAGTGAGAAAATTTGTCTGGTGGCCTAAGATGGGTAAGCAGATTGACAATTCCTGAAGGGTTGTGAAAGTTGTAATAAAATGGCACCATTACCCGCGGTAAGAAAGATAGCAAATTAGGAAGAAGCAGAAGGACCATGGACTAGAGTTCATATGGATTTTGGAGAATGGAAAAAGCAAAAATTTTTAGTTATTATTGACGCATTTTCTCGTTGGATAGAAATAATTTGGACCAATAAGCTAACGACAAAGGTTGTAATTAAAGCTTTAAAACCCTTGTTTAGTAAGTACGGGATAGTTAAGATTTTGTAACAGATGGAGGACCTGCTTTAAAAGTGATGCACTTATAAATTTTTGTAACGATTGGGGCATAGATCATTTTATGGCACCCCCCTATTACCCCTCAGACAAACGGTTTAGCCGAGAGGGCTGTTGGCTTAGTGAAATCTTGGTGCAATAAAATGAATGGTACACGGAATTGCTATGGTCTATTTTGCTATATTATAATACAACGCAGAACCATTTGGTTTTTCCCTAGTGAACGATTTTAGGCGTGATTTAAGAGTTCCCTTTGGATATATTAAATGAAAGAAAGGTGATAAAGAATTTTTTAGGCAAGTTTGTGGAGGGAGATAGTGTTAAGGTGTATATGCCCTTAGGACCGGTTAAATTTGTACAAGGAAGCGTGATGAAACAGGTAAATAGAAGTAAGTATACTGTACTAGTAGGTGGCGTTATACTGACCCGACATGCCAATCACCTTAAACCTAATACGTCTATAAACTCATAAAGTTTTTTTTTGTATTGCAATTTGCCTTGGCATTTACCCTAGTTGTTAAAAGCTTCGTATGAGAATTTTAATGTTTTTTGACCCTATACTATTGCAACTGTTACGGTAGTTTGTAGTTTTCCCGTTTCATAGATTTTATGTTAAATACATGTTTTTATATTGTATTTCTTAAGTTTTATCTTTTGCAAAGGAGTCTAGGCTTTTGGCGGTAACTTCGCTCTTTTGCGCGATGTATACTTTGCAGTGTGTTAATATGTGTCTGAGAACGGCTAGTAAAGCAATAATTTCCGTTTTTTTCCTTTTACTTTGTCGGTAAGTTTGATGGTAATCGAAGCATTCAGTATTAGTTTCCGCTTTCAGACAGACATGAAAATTTAATCAATTAATTTAGTAATTAGGCTTGAGGAATTTATAAAGATCACTTACTTTTATGAGGGAGGATTTCCGCTGCAGAGTTTTTATAGTGACTTTGAGGAGGTGTAGGTATATATAGGGGAAGAGAAACGATAAGTTCATTTAATTTTTTTTGCAAATAAAAATTTTTTTTCCCTTGTTTTTATTCTCTCAGAGTATTGTAATAGCCCCTTTAATGAAATTGATTATGCTAAAAAAAACATGCCACGAAGTTTTAGAAACGGTGATTCTTGTGCGTAAAGCCCCGGACATCCAGGTATTGCGAAGAAACCTAGAAGTTATTCAAGAATACAATTGACACCGATTGCCAGTGGAAAACCGAAATTTGAATGACCTGGTGTGGAGAAAGGATGAGGACGAGGGTTCAAGGAGAAATTGAAGCGACTACTGAAAAAGGAGGAGGATGAGTCCGAAGACGCAAAGAAAAATTCTTGAAGACATCCGTTTCAATGAGGCAATCATTTGGCGAAGCCTATAGAGGTGGACAGTAATGATTGGTTACGAGGGAGACGGAGTGAGCTGTTAAAGATAACTCTAAAGAGTTTGAGACGATCTTAGGACGGGAAGAGGATGGTGGAGATAACATTTATTTCGTGATTTTGTTCATTTAGGGATATGCGTGATTATGCATTTTGATCTTTTTGGGTGGGGAGGCCTTGTGCCAACTGGCACGTTTAATATTATTATTTTTAATTTTCTATTTTTCTTTTATTCATTAGATATGCACAAGGGGGAGAAAGAGAAGCGGAAAAGGATTAAACAAAATTTAAAATATAATATATTTTTCTACACTTGAATTTTGGATTTTG
>JAUIRJ010000017.1:108419-209016 GCA_030555515.1 Acutogordius australiensis | reverse complement strand
GGTACCCTTTATTAAAAGCTTATACAAGTATCAAAATTAGATACATAATCAAATTATTTGAATAAACCTCCAGCGCGAAGATGGAATTTAAGATTTGTCAGGCACCTCAAAACCTAACTTATTCCTCTTTGACACAACTCACTCTTACAAAAATATATCCCACGGTCAATATTTTGGGCCTTTGCATTAACGCATTTATGTTATTGGCATTTTTATTTAACCGAGAACTCCGGACAAATAGTTATTACTTCCTTAAATGGATAGCCGCCGTTAATTTTCTCCTTAACTTACTCGCCACAAATTGGATCCTTGAAGCCATCCCTGCCGCCTGGAACAATTGTCAAGCTTTTGTGCTGTCCCGGAAAATTGATATTATAGTAAGGAGTGGGATCGTTAAACTTTTTTCCGTGGTGAAGCTATTTTACATCCTAGATCGTTATCTTTGCCTGCGGAAACCTGCAGCGATAAATCGGATTAGGGCACGACGGAGTTATAAGCTATCTCCCTGGGCAGCTTTAATATTTATTATCCTGGTCCAGTTAATTAATATGCGTTCACTGGAAGTGTACCCATGCTATAATCCAAATAAATCTCACACATCAACCTTAAATATTAGCATAGGAACATACGAGAATTTGTCCAGCAATTACATAGATCCTTTTACCGAAGACAAATCATTTGAAAATGATTCACTTCCAACAAAATATCTTTTGACATCTTGTTCCACGTCCAGACGTCTAATTAAACCGAGTGATTTAGATTTCAAAAACAAAAGCAATTCATTGGTCCACTACATATTACACGGACGGTCGATACCAAGAAGTCCAACATGTGCTTGGGAATATCGAATCCCAGAATATAGGCTATTCACGGTAGCCTACTACGTAAAGGAGTTGTTGTATATGATAATTCCACCGGTGATAAGTTTTACTATGGCAATATTGATAGTACAAAATCTTTTGCACATTGAATCAAGGAGGCGTGCCCAAATAAACAGTAGCAATACGCGATCAACAAGTAGCCCCAGTTTACGACAACCAATCTTACATGAGCTTTGCCCCGGCATAAAAGTTCCAGTGCAATACTCACAAACCTCGGGGCATCATAAAATAATTGAATTAGAACACGGACGATCCCAATCTAAGCACAACGCGTTAATGACTACGTCTTCTAGCCTTGCATGGAAAGGACTAATAGCAGGGCATTCAGTTAATCCGGAGATTGCCAAAGATGCTAAATATAATACATCTGGCCCTTTTAATACAAATCACCGCAAAACAATTTTTAATTCAACTAAATTGCCTGCTGCGAGACCTCTGGTAAACTCGGCAATTGAAGTAAGGAATATTAACAAAGCGAAGCTAGAAAGGGTTGCAAGAACGCCCGACCAGCTTTTATATCACCCACCTAGGATACCTTTACATGGATTAAATGAAGCATTAAAGAAATCTTATATGCTCCTTACGCTAATAGTATCATCGACCTTAATAATGACCCCTTACGAAATCACAAAATTTGTATATTTCTTGCGCCTCAAGGGGGCAGCCAACAACAAAGTTTTCATGGCCAAAATGTCACCTATCCCACTCCTCCTTGAATCACTAAGTTATTCACTATTTTTCGTTACATATGCCCTTTTAGATTCAAATTTTAAATTGACCGGGGGCAAAATCATAATCAAAATATGGAGAACCGTTAAATATTGGAAAGTGTGAATGGCAAAAGAAGCCACTATTGGGCATTAAGAACTAATTATTTATAACTTACGAATGAATTATGTTTCGAAATATTGAAAGATTTCGGAAAAAACAACTAAAAAGATTGCATTAAATCAACGCATTGATCTTAATAACCACGGGTAGATTTATTTCTATCCATTTTTGCAAAATGTCTTGTTTATTTCTATCAAATTTTTGCAAAGTCAAAATTATCGTACCCTTTCTGCTAGAATAGCTAGCGAGATAGTAAGATGGCTTAAAACTGGATATATATTATTATTTAAGCTCTCATTAATATATGTATTGTCAGTTTGTTAATAAGTAAGTTTGGTGCTTAGGGCTTTTACGCAGTTCAGAATATTTATAGATATCCTGGTATATTAATTAATTTAATTTATATAAATAATGACTTCGCGCTTAATATGTTAAATTTCACCTCGCTCTCTGAAAGTATGTTTCAATATCAAAACCCGTAAACAAATTTTACCTAATTAGCAAATCAAATTCCCTTAGAGCCCTTTTAAAGTTCAAGACCAGTCACCCCATATGTATTAATAGTTCAACGTTCTTATCTACAGACTTCTACCAAATAGAAATAACAATAAAGCCGTTCAATGTCGGTTCTTTTGGTTTCTTTGTCCAATGCCATGAGAATAAGATGCCGACCCTCGATGTATCTTGTGTTGTTGTTGTTTATCGCCCCATTCGTTGGAAGTTGGTTGTAAGATTGAGCTTCCAGTATAATAAAAATATTGTATCCAACGGAATTAGGGGAGAGAGAAAGATACCAATTGTATTCCATACGGAATATTGACTCCACAATAAACGCGATATCATTAGAGTCATGTATCTTACGTGAGAGACTAGGGCGTCAGGGAGGTGAGCTAGTATTTAGCAAGATTTCCTAAGTTAAAGTGTAAGCCCAGCGGCTAGACATCTCAAAGGGTGTATTAAAAATCGAAATCCTAGTCATTTTTATTAGCAGAGGCCGGAGTTAACACTAATTTCAAAATTGTAAAAAAAAAATGCGGCTAATATTTAAAAATGAGAATTTATGTGATCATTAGGAAATGTCCAAAAAAATTGAAAGAAAAGATATTTTAGCCATTTTAATGTTAAACAAATACGTTAAATTTTTATTCTTCAAAATTTATTTTCACTAGCCGCAGCCAGGGATAAGTGAATTAAACGTTCATATTACAAATATAAACCATTATTTTGATCCGGCCCTTAAATGATTAAGGCTAAAACCGAAATTCAGAACCCCCAAAATAAAAATAAAACATTATTAATGTTAATAATTTTTATTATAATCGAATAAATATTATTTTATTACTATTATACGAGCACATGTTTTTGAATGTCTGGAGCCCATAAAATAAAAAGAACATATCTCCATTTCTTGAAATCAAATTTATTTAAAATTTGTGGTGACGAACGTTGATAAGGGCATATAAGTAAAAGTCATTTCGCCTTCTTGACTTACCCAGGGTAAACTTTCAAAACAACTTCATTTTTTATATTTTGTGTACATTATAATATTCCACACCTAAAATTTTATGTTTTTTATATATATTCATTAGGGCGCGTTTAGACTTCATTCATTTTTACGAAAAATTTGAAAATTCCGAAATCTTTTAATTTTTTTACAAACTTTGTTTTCTGAAAAAGTTAATTTAATGCTCGGTATCAAAAATAACTAAGATTATGTTACTTATTTTATATATCACAGATAGTCAAACTGTGTGGCGCTTTAAAGTTCATATTTTTCAAAAAATTAAAATTTCAATTTCTAATATTTTCAAAAATTAATTTTTTAACCCGCGAATGGTAGGGTGAGAAATTTATAACGCGAACGCTCCCAATTTTAAGCCTCTATAACTTCAAGGGTTTTAAAGCTAGGATCTTTATTTTTTTATTATTTTGAAAAGAAATACGTGCTTTTTAATTATAGATTATATAAGTTATCATTAATGAATATTGCAAATTTTATTTGACACAATGTAGAAAAAAATCTGAAGAATTGAAATTTTTTATTTTTCCATATTACATTGAATAAATCATGTCAGTAAATTAATTGTTTCAATATTTTTGGTCAAATCGTGTGTTTACGTCTAGTAGAACATATTTAGAGAATTTCATGAAGAAAAAAAGTATTTTGATTTGAAAAATTATTTTTGGCTATTATTTACCATAAAACTAAATATTTTAAAGAGAAAAAAAAATCATTTTATTAATATTCAATACAAACATTTTGCATGTTTAATAATTAAAATTATTTGAAAAATAACTAGAAATTAAGGTTACACATATTTAAGTTTAAATTTAAATAGAGGCAATAACATGGTTTTCATCATTGAAATTGAGAGGGTGGCAGGGACGTATTGAGGGGGGGGGGGGCAAAGGGGGGCCGTTGCCCCCCTTTAGAAATAGCTTTTTAATTTTTTTTGTGCAATTTAACGCTAATTTTTATTTCTTAAACAGAAATCGTAATTTATACTAGTATATTTATTATTTTTTGGCAATTTTGCGGCTTTATAAAATATATTGTAAAATTATAATATCAAAATTTAGCTTAAGTTTCCTGAATTATCATTAAGTACTATTACGTATTTTTATCATAATAAAATAAACATGTAATATACAACTTAATAATTATGTTTCATAATTGTAAATGTTTTATCTAATATACAAACTTAACTTAAATTTGAATAATTCCCTTAAGAGCTTTCTCTAACACATTATCAACTACTAAAATAATTATAAATTTTTTTAGAGAAAGCTCACTAAGGGCTCAGTACATTAAACTTCCACGACTATGCGAAAGTCGCTGGCTGGACAAATTAAAACAGATGCATCGATTTCGATCAGAATTTGTTAATTTTGCTAGTCATTTAGACAATAATACGTATTGAGGGGGGGGGGGCAAAGGGGGGCCGTTGCCCCCTTTAGAAATAGCTTTTTAATTTTTTTTGTGCAATTTAACGCTAATTTTTATTTATTAAACAGAAATCGTAATTTATACTAGTATATTTATTATTTTTTGGCAATTTTGCGGCTTTATAAAATATATTGTAAAATTATAATATCAAAATTTAGCTTAAGTTTCCTGAATTATCATTAAGTACTATTACGTGTTTTTGTCATAATAAAATAAACATGTAATATACAACTTAATAATTATGTTTCATAATTGTAAATGTTTTATCTAATATACAAACTTAACTTAAATTTGAATGATTCCCTTAAAAATAGAGCTTTCTCTAACACATTATCAACTAATAAAATAATTATAGATTTTTTTAGAGAAAGCTCACTAAGGGCTTAGTACATTAAACTTCCACGACTATGCGAAAGTCGCTGGCTGGACAAATTAAAACAGATGCATCGATTTCGATCAGAATTTGTTAATTTTGCTAGTCATTTAGACAATAATATATTCACAAAGTATAAGAGATGCCGAATATATTATTTGTTTATGCATTATTTCCAAATACTCTCTTTTACTTGCACCACTTACTGTGCATTTGCAAAAAGGATCAATTAATTTCCAAAAATCATTTGAAATGATCAGAGCTTTAGTAAAAATTTTGAATAACGATAGAGAAAATAATGAAAAAGTATTCAATAATATTTTGAAGAAAGCCAAAATTTAGGTAACGAAATAGGGTTTTCAGATTTTACAATACCGAGGTTAGCAAAAAAGCAAGTTCATCGACTAAATTATGATTTTCAATCTTCTGCCGTATTTTATAGATGTTCATTGTTTAATCCCTATCTGGATTCATTAATTCAATCGTTAAAATTACGTTTTGATAATTATGATAATAATCCTGGCTTTTTATTATTTAAATTACATCCATAATATATTCTTAAATTAAATCCTACCGAATTAAATAATTTAACATCTTCTATTAAAAATTTTTGTAATTTAAAAAATTTAGAATCAGAAATATTGATATGGAAATCATATTGGGAGTCTAGATCTTTTTCTGATGACATTACGATATCTCAATTGATATCCAACACAACTATTCTTCCTAGCATAAAAAAGGCTCTGCTTATTGCTCTTTCACTACCAGTAACCACGTGTACAATTGAACGAAGCTTTAGCACCATGAAGCGCATAAAAACATATTTAAGATCTCAAATGAGCGATGATCGATTATCATCCTTGTGCTTGCTTGCCATACTTAAGGACATAATAGATAACACTGAATTAATAGATCGAACCTTAGAGTGGTTTTCAATAAATCCTAGAAGAATATCAATTTCTTAAATATTTTTATTTTCTTTATAAAATTTTTCTTGAATTTATGTCATACAGTAATTTAATTATGATGCAATATAAATAAATATTTTATGCTAGTCATAATATGATCATTCATTAAGCAACAATGTAATTCATTAATTTTTGTCCTAAAATTTCTTGCCCCCCTTTAGAAAAAGTTCTGCCTACGTGCCTGGAGGGTGGGCTTCATAACCTTAATTCAATTTTTAAATTCTAAACAAATTTTGTTATTAGACATAGACCAAATTTTAATTATTAGTTTTGTATATTATATATTTGAAAAAAAGTCACAAAATTTTGGCTAATAACATATAATATTTTTAAAGATATTCAAAATTTAAAAAGTGCTGGAGTCCGTATGGACCCCACAGTGCTACGGGTTAATATTATGTAATTAAAATGTTAGGAAAATTATTTACTTCTTTTAAAATACTTTTAATTAATCTTAACTCGCAATTAAAGCAGAAAATTTTTAACACGAATGTTCTGGGGTTCGTATGAATACAATTTTAAGTCCTTATGACTTTACTTTTAGAGCCAATGAATTATTATTCAATGAAATCTGCACTTAAATAATTTACAATAAGGTTATATTAACCGCTGATCGAGTAAGTGGAAAATCTGGGTACCCCAGCATTTTTTAAAATGAATATATTAGGGCACGTGCAAAGTGAGTTTTTATTTTCGCAAAATTTTCAAAATTTTGAAAAAATTTATTTTGTAATAAAACGCAAATTTATAAAAAGTTGCCAAACTTAGTTTATGCTTATAAAATGCGATTTCTGAAATAAAAATTTTTTAAAAAAATTTTGAAAAAAATTAAATTTTTAGAATTTTCAAAATTTTACGAAAATAAAAACTCACTTTGCACGTGCCCTTATAAAAACAAACGAACAAATTTTAAAATTATGTATTTATTGATGTTTTAAAATCAATTACAAAATTTATAAAATTAATGTTATTTTTTGGCATAGAATCGGGAGAGGGAGTTGGGGGGGGGGGGGGGGGGCGGTACCGCGCACTCGCCCCCTTGGCTAATTAAAAATTATTAACGTTTATAATGCAATAAAAATAAGACTTATATAACAACATATATTCATATCAATCGTCACCATCTTCTTCCCCCTACCCCTTCGACCCATGAAATTTTTGGGTATGCCAAATTGTATTTTTAGGATAATTAATCTGGGAATTTGGCTCAGGAACCGATTGTGACTTTTTGAAATTATATTAAAGCCTTGCTTAAAATGCATCCAAATTTAATTTTTAAGATATATTAATACATATATAAGTATTATAATGTAGATAAAATATAACAATTTTTAATAAATAAGTGGTTAACAAAGAAAATATAAAATTTGAGAAAACTTGAAAATAGACACCTAATATCACATTATGGCAGCTTCTTTTAAATAATTTTTTTAATATTTGAAGTTATTTTTTTTATATATTATTATATTCTTGCATGCAAAAAGCAAATTTGGTATTGTAAATTTGTTATTTGTTTATTTTTTTAAATTTTGTAATGTTCAACCACAACAAGAGATAATAATTTATGCTACGTCCATTAACATTTTTTTATAATGAACTTTATACAAAAATTAAGAATATTATTTTTATTTGTACTGTATTTTGCCGAATAAATTAAAATTATTTGGAAAACACTGCATTTACCTAAATCATAAAATACTTATTTTTTTTTTTTTTTTGAAAATTAAAACACTAAAATTATTTTGAATTAATTGAAAATTAGGGTAGGCTTTTACTCTAACATAATTAAAGTTATTTTTTTATACCTACCAAACCGCGGAGTAAAAAGTTACAGAGCATATTTAATAAAAAATAAAACTAAATTTTTTCTTTGAGCCTGAATAAATAAACCGGTTAAAAACAATGATTAGATTTGTCAAAAGTGGTGACCACATTTACTTGGCCAGTGTTAAAAAAAAAGATTAATGGTCGAATAAATTGTCGCCATCGACATTTTTGATCGTGATCACAAGTAAATTAATTATCCACAATTAATTGATCATGTTTACAATTATTTGGTCATCGAACATATGTTTTTTACTATATTCATGTGATCTTAATTGTGATCGTGATCAAAATAATAATCCATTTTTTTGTATGGCCAAAAATATAGTGGTCTATGGCCACTATGTGACCATTGATCATTTTTCTACTAATACTGGCCACATTAATGTGGTCAGCAATCATAAGCGCTGCCTTGTAGTTTAATTTTTTACAAAATTAAAAATATAAAAGTAATTAAATAACGTATCACTTAAACGCATTTATTTAATTGCACCAAAAAAATTGCAAAAGACACCATAAATTATGGGTCTCCTCATTTTATTAAATAAAATATGGCTACAGGCTATGGCCATTTAAGATATCTTGCATACAAAAATTAAACACAATAAATTAGCCTAAGTGAGTCCCAAATTTTAATTATTAAAATATTTGATGTACTTTTAAGGTGTCTCTATAAATAAATAAATAAATTTAACGACAATAGAAGTGAATACACATCTGGTAGCATTTAGATTTTCCATTCGTTCATCTTTTTTCTTCCCTTTATTTTTCCTTTGTTGAAAATGAAAATGAACCGGATGGAAGGGTAAGATTTCGAAAAAATATAATTTTTAGATCCCAATACCTTTCTGTTCAATTTGATATCTCTTTGCCAATAGGGCAGCTCAGGAACTTGATACATTCTGAAAATGCATCAATTACAGATTGTGATATTTACCTTCAAGATGTTGAAAAAGTTTGCATCATCTTTATATTTTTAAATTTTTTTTCTATTAAATAATTTTTTTTTTTTTATATGCAGCTCGATTCTAGCCAAAGTCTTGTCGAACAAAATGTCAATGGCATTGGAATGGTTCAAATAAATATAGAATTGAAGGAGAATAAAAAAGGCTATTTTATAAATATACTTGACGTGCTAAAGCCATTGGACGAATTGTTAGATTTAGCCGGTGATCAAAGTATAATTTTTGTTATATATAATTGTGGCATTGTAAAGTGGAAATTAGTATATGGTTTAAATCATGTAAAAAGGGCTTATACTTATAATTTGGTCTTTTTTTACTCTTATGCATTAAAAAAATACAAAAGATATTGAATAATTTTATAAAAGTGTTTATAATGCTTTTGTCTTCAACCTGGCTAAGGCTTTAGTCTAGTTGATAAAGTAATTTGCATTCAAACCACATTTTGCTTTTTGTTTTTTTAATTAAATATTTCCTTATTTTCAAAGTTTGAAGCACATTTATGATAACCCATTATATAAGTTATTATTAAAACAATTTGAACAATATTTTATGTAAAAACAAGTACATAAATATTTACATATGTAATATTATTGAAATCTTGATTCATTAATTAATCTAAGGTTAATTTGCTTACACCAAAATTATAGTTTTATTTCACATTTTTACCTCAAATATATTAAAAAATCCTAAAAATGGTTTTCACAATTTGTTTTTACCCTAAAAATGTAAGTGTAGATACATTACTGTCATTAGGTATTTAAATATAAATGCTGGCATTCACAATCAAGTATAATTGGTTAGGTATTAAATTAGTATTGTTGTTGATTGTATTTTTTCACCTTAGATTTTTGATATTGTATAAATATTGCAACAGTTTTGGCCTCTAGTCCAAAACTTTATTGATACTTCGTTCTTGAATTACATTGTCATATCCATGAAAAGTATAGTAGTGATAAATAACTTGTTAACTTAAATTTGATATAACTTTTAACAATTCATTTTCTCTTCATTTCATAAATATATGTTTATTAAAATAATACTATTTTTTTATTAATTGTAAGATATCAAATAGTTTGATAAAACAAATACAACAGATAATATAATAATATAGTAAAAACTTTTCTGTTTTTACTAATAAAGTTTTTGATCAAGAGAACAATACTAGTATAATGCTATAAAATCGTAAAATTATACAGTTTTCACACTTGTATTAAATAAATTGTAAAAGAATGGGCATGTTAACCAATAAAACTTTATTGTATGAATCAAATTTTTTGTTTTTATAAGTAAGCCATTATAACGTATTACCAATGATGTTTATGGTTAATAATTATGGCTTTATTTTTTAGGTAAGAGTAAATATAATTTAAATTCCCTTAAATTACATATGTCATTTTTAATTATTTTAAAATTTTTAAATGTTTTTAAAAAAATAAGGAATTAAAAAGCTCTTTGAGGAATGAAATATATATAAATAACTTAATTTTTCTGCTTAAATTTTCTCACGCATACATTATTTCCCCCCAAACATGGCTCCATAATATGAAAATAAGTTTTACTCTGTGGCAAAATTAATGAAATTCCAATGGTCAACAAGTTTTAAAGAGCAAATACTATATTTCTTAATAAGAAATATAGGCTACAAGTGATTTTAATATTTTATTAGTTCTTGTGAGGTTGTAAAATTAGTCAATTTGGCCATTTTTTGATTTAATATAGTCGATTTCTCAAGAAACTTTGGAAAACAGTAGAAATGTGTGGGATATGACCATCCATCATGTGGATTATTTTCTCCCATAGTCAAAAATTTCTTTTCTCATTAATGTTTTTTGTCAAGCTGGGTAATAAATATAGTTTTTTACAGAAAATAAAATATTAAAACCCAAAGTAATATTTGACTTTACAAATTCTGTGTTTTGAAGTTTTGGCATAACATTTTGTATAAACCAGATATGGATGTTTGAGCTTCTGCCATTTCATTAATTTTAAAAAGAAGAATGGATAAGAAAATTTAAAATATGTTTGAAATCTTGACATTTTAAAAAGCGTAACACATCATATTTTGTCGGTTTTTCAACTTCATTGGATTCGGTTTTAACTTATATTGGAAAAATCGGGAATTGGGCCATATTGCAAAAATATATTGTTGCAATTTCATAAACTTTTCCGAACCTATTATTAACCATTCTTAATTCATTTTTTATTTAATTAGTATATAATGTGGCTATTAAATACATTAAGGATGCGTGAAAAATAGAGGTTACATTGTAGTAATTTGTCTGGCCCCTTTTTCAACCTTAATTGGACATCTATTTAAAATAAGCAAATGCGATTAACAAAACTTTTATTATTTTTATTTAGGTTTACCCGATCTTGTTATATCGCAAATGATGTCTGCCGACGCCAATAACACGAAAGGTGATGAGGTTAACAATCATTTGATCGATAATTGCAAACTCGCAGTACCTACTTCTCAACAAGGATCTCAACTCTCGGAATCGTTATTATTGTTGGACGGGGACAATAAAACGACCACCGCAAAGCTCAATACTTTACTACTCTCTTATGCAATAGACCACGACATAGTCGACGAAGCCCAACTCTTGACACATTTAACTCAAAAATTATCGGGTAACCAAGATGACCACCATCCCCTACTGCAAGATGGTACGTCTGAAACGGACCTTGTCCTGGATGACGATCCAACCGTGCTTAAGTGGACTCGTTCACATACGTTTCAAGCCGAAGTCCAAAGATTTAACATTCCCGATGGTTTATTCTTTATTATGTGTTAACAAAATTTTGCATGACAAACATTTTAATAAAAATAAGAATGTGTTGTCCTATTTTAAAATGCGTTGACCGTTTTTAGCTATTAGCTCTAAACTTTCTTAAATAGTAAAAAGATAAATATTGGCCTGGACGAGATTGAACAAATCGGTAAACGGGTTAAAAAAGAGGTCACTCTATTTGCTCCCCTATTTTATAAACAATCTATATTTTGAGTGAATGTTAAAATTTGACGATATAGTTTATTTATTGTTTATATAGTCAATATGACCTATTTTTAGAAATTCTTTTAACTATATGTTATATGACTTTTAGATATAAAACTATGGAACAAAGCTCACCTCCAACGCTGGCTCCTGTGGGCTCGTAAAGAGTTTAATTTGAAACCGCATACCTTTAACGCCCAAAATTTCAAGTCTATGACGGGGCTTGACCTTATTTCCCTGTCACATACCCAATTTCTCGCCAAGTGTTTCAAGCCATCCACCCGCAACTTCGAAAGCGAGGAGTGCCACAATAAAGACTTTGAGGTGTTGTGGACGCACGTCGAGCTAATGAAAAAATGTGGTATTGTCGCTACGTTGTACAACGAAGACGACGGCGTACCCCACGAAGGAAGGACCGTGAAACTCGAAACGTTGTACGAAAACACGGGTGGTGATGAAAATGCCACATACGAAACTATCGTAGGAGATGCCGTTATTAAAAATGAAATGCCCTGCAATATTAAAATGGAAAACGGGTTTGCTGACAAACAACCCCTTGGCGCATCCTCAACCGTTTTTGGGTTCGGTAGTAATAACGGTTCGTTTAAAGGTTTTTATATAATTTTTTATTTCATGTTTGCGTTAAAACATTAAAATTGGTATAAAATGGATTTGTCCATTTTATATAAACGTTTAATTTTTCTGATCAAGCAACATATTCTTAATGGTTTTTATGTTTTTTATTAATTAGGTAACAGCAAGCTGGATAAAACTACTAATAATAACGTTATTCAGAAAACTAAAAATAGTCGAATCATGTCATCAAACATCTCGTACGCACCTTTTCGCAGTGGTAACCTTTTCACAAATCATTTATTACTTTTTAATGATGAAAAATTTCCAGTTCTGCTACTGAAACTAAATGATTAGAACTTTTTCTGATTTTTACCTACTTCCCATATTTACAATTCCTGTAAGTTCCAAATTGTGTTTATATTAATGGCAACTGATTTTAACTAAAGTTTTTTTATAGCCCTATATTTATAACTTTTCACCATATAAAATTTAATAATTATGCATATTGCTTTTAGGTAATGTGGGCATCCAGCTTTGGCAGTTTTTGCTAGAATTACTCATCGACAAGGATTACCGCGAAATAATCCGATGGGTAAGCGACGATGGTGAGTTCATACTAAGCAATCCCGAAGTTGTGGCAAGTTTATGGGGTCAACGCAAAAATCGGCCAAACATGAATTACGAAAAACTTAGTAGAGCTTTAAGGTATAGAACTTTTCTTGTTTATAATAATATCGTGTCTATTAAGGCTTTTATTAGTTTTTAAAGGTGTTAATGTTTGCTCAAATGATGAAAAATCTCCAGTTCTGCTACTGAAATCAAATGATTAATATTTTATTCTGATTCTTATAAGATCATTACGTCAGTGTAATTGACGAAACAAGATAAAAATACGTTGTCAGTTTTGTAGCTTAACATGTTAAAAATAGGGTTTCGATTTTTTTAAAGAATTTTTATTTGCTATTCTCATTTTAATTTAAAGAGTACCATGATTCTACATGAATATTAAATAAATACAAAATATTGAATTTTATTTATTTGTTTTTCTTGTGGAAAATTTTATATAACCGGTTAACAGATATTACTACGATGGCCACGTTCTTACCAAGGTGCATGGGAAACGTTTTGTTTACAAATTTGTCTGTGACATGAAAACTCTACTCGGGTACAGCGCGGCCGAACTAAACCGACTCGTGATCGAATGCGAAAAGGAGAAGCTTCAACGGCAAATGGAACAAACTCTTACCTCCTCTTCCACCTCACGTCCCGATGATCTCGACTAAACAAGACACAAATTATTTATTACCCACCCAGGCACACCAAGTTAACTCTTTCTCTTCCCCTAGTTAATATAGTTGCCGCTAAAGTTTTAACCCGAATAGTACTTTTACACACCCTATCTTTTACCACCAGGTGTTGGTTCTTTCATTGCATGGTCACGCCTATTAGCCGTACAATTTAGTCTATAACTTAACCGTTTTGCTTAGTTTAGTTTTCATGTTATAACTCTATTTTTATTCCTTATTTAATAATTTATTTTGATATCGAATATTATCCTTTTTCTAAGTTGAGGCGCAATGAGTGTTTCCTTAATTTATTTAATATTTTTTTTTCCTCTTTATTTAACTCAGTTGAACTACTATTTAATGCATTAAACAAGACAACTACTTTAATACCTTTTTGTTACCCTTTATTAAATATTTTTATATATTTTTTTTAACGTAAGCTATTTCTGTTCAAAATTATGTTTTTTAACCATTTTCCTTTAAAATACAAATAATATCATCATCATCATATACTACAGTATTTATATCAATTATTATTTATTTCAAAAATACCTTATACGTGTTTTTATTACCCCTTTTTTTAATATCATTACTTTTAATATTAATTTATTTATGTAATATTAATATAATTGTATAAAAGATTTAATAATAAACTTAAATATATATCTTTTATTATTATATGTTTTTTACTACATTCTTATGGTTTATTTATTATGTCCTGGTACCGAAATTTTTGGAAATAATATATTTAAATTTTACAAATTTCATATTCTTTTTAAATAAATATTACATTCACAATCTTTCATAATGCTTAACATCGTTTTTCATTTCTCGCAAATTTAAACGGCAAATTGTCGAAAAATCTGTTTGCCTGAAGCAGACGATTTTTTTGTAATAGTTACACTGAAATAATTTTTGATGCCAAGGACATTTTCTTTCCTAATCTCCTACAATTATATTCTTTTTAGCACCGTCTTGAATCTAATAAATATATGCATTTTAAAAACAACACCTAAAAAAATTCTATTAACATTCTTGGTTATATCTTTAATTTTGTTGTGCAATGAGCGGTTAGTTGTCGCCCCAAATATGTTAAATTAAATGAAAAAAACGATTAAAATAAATACTTCACCCCACAAACACTCATTGTGATATTTATGTTTTAGTTGGCCCATACCTATCTAATTTTCGACATTTTGAATATCACTCATTTTAGAAATTGTAAAATATTAATTGTATCTGGACGGCACCGTATTGGGGTCGTTTTCAATTTTTTAAATTAACCCATTTTTAAAATTACACATGACATCTTCACAATAATGTTTTCACAAATTTTTATTTCTCCCTTTGCAAAAAAATGTTTAAAAAAAATAGATATAGTTTTTAATGGTAAAATTTTTCATTTTTTATATATATACGTGGTAAAATATTCCTTTAAAAAACACAATTTTTATTATTCTTTATATATATCATATATATTATGTAATACAAGTTTATACATTTCTATTATTATATCTTTAATATTATATATTCTTTTTCGATCAATTAGATAAAAAATAGATAAATTTTTACAAAAAAATCAAATAAATTTTTTACATATGGATATGGCATGTTTTACTTAAAAAATCTTGATTAGTATAAGGACCGGGATGTTTAAAAATTGCATAAAAATAAGATGTTTTTATTGCTCTAAAATATTTGCCCACCCTGTAATTTTTAAAAACTCATCTGTGATTAAAAATATTAGGTTAGGGTAATCATACATAATAAAATTGTAATTATTATTTGTTAAAAAATAAAGATTGGATTAAAATTTATTTAATGTTAAACAACGTTATGAGTTTCAGCTATTAAGGGTGGGCAAATATTTCATATTCATCAATTGTACTGATTTAAATTAAAAAAAATCAACATTAAATAATTTCAATAAAATAGATCAAAATTAAATAATTTTAGTGTAATCCCGATATGCTGTCATTAACGATTGTTGTTAAAAATTTGTATAGCTTAAACAATTACTAACTAAGAGCGCTTTCAAAGTCATTTATTTTATTTTGATATATATAATTAATTTTGATAAGAGCTATTTAAAAATTGTTACTTCCTAAACCCATAATTTGAATTTTATAGATATAACATTTTTTTTTCATTTTGAACGCGCCCTAATTAAATATTGAATTAAAATAAATATATATTAAATTTTAAATGTTAATACTATGAATTGTAGTAGTCCAAATAATTGCACTGAAAGTTGCGATTGGGTGTTTTTAATATTCAATAGTTACCGTTTTTATCGTAAGCCATTCACTTAATGCATCTTCACCTAAATTAAATGAAATTCCGATAAGCTAAATAACTTCTGTAATTAAAACAAAATCCAAAAATATAAGCACCTAAGTTAACATTTTTGAGTTTTAAATTTACCCAAATCTTTTCCGAACCCTGATTGCTTCACACCGCCGAAAGGGGCCGCAACATCAGTTTTATTGTAAGTGTTGACGAATACAGTCCCAGCCTCAAGTTTATCTGCGACGTACAAAGCCTTTTGGATGTTCTGAGTAATGATGCCAGAAGCAAGTCCGTATTCCGTTTTATTGGCCCGGTTAAGAACGTTTTCTAATTCACTAATGTATAAAAACAATAAAAAATATTGAGATATTCTATTTTTTTCCCCGTTTTAGTAAATGCATATATACAAATTATAACTATAAAATTCGGTCAAAATCGTATAATTAATAAATGTCTGAATTTAAAAAATAAATGGATATACATTATTTTGTATTGCCTCTTATTATACTAAAATTACAACAAGTGTGACCACGTCAAAAAGTTCAATTTTTGTGATAATTTGATCAAAAAAATTATAAATTTGTATAAAACCAAATGTTTTCTTGAAAATTCTGCAGAGTCCTACGACTTTAAATTTTAAACAGAGTTTTTGTTTATAGGTAATTTAACTTAAACTAAGCCTTGAATTTTAAAATCTCAGCAATAATTTAGCTCGCTAATAAACAAAAATGTAAAAATTAATGATAGACCTTTGCTTAAATCTCGAAATTATCATTATCGGTCCGAAGGATTCCTCCTTTGCAATGTACATGTAATCTTCAACATTCGTAAAAATGGTAGGTTCAAGGTAAAACCCGGACATGCCCGGAGGTTGCTTACCCCCATATAAAAGTTTTGCGCCTTCTTTGACGCCCTTGTCAATAAAATCCAAAAGTTTGAGTAGGTGGGTCCTAAAATTGAAAAAAAAACAGTGTGTAAACAATTAAATTGCTGGTAAAGTCAACGTTATAAATTTAATTATGATAACAGATTAATTGCAGATTATTCATAAATTATAAATTCTAAAAAATTAAATTTTTTCTACATCTGAATAAAAAAAAAGAAGTAAATGTTCTCTTCAAAAAACCTGTGATTTTGAGGTCCGTGCTGGGTAGATCTATCAAATGGGTCACCAATCTTTATTTTGGCCACATTCTCCACCTAATGGACAATATTCGATAAAAATAACATTATTTTAAAAAAAACAAAACAAAAATTCTTAATAGGTGGTAAATAAATTGAAGATTGCTTCGAATATAACGTTTTTTAATTACATTAATCGAAAAAACTAAAATTTAATTAATTAAATTGAGATTAACTATTTTCCCAATCATTTGGTCGTAAATAGATTCTTCGATAAAGATACGTCCAGCTGCAATGCAATTTTCCCCCTTATTGAACATAGTGCTATTGATTGCCTAGATTTCATATTATTGATAAAAAATAAAAATAATATATTTTATTATTTTCTTCCTCAATTAATATAAGATCATAATTTTTAAAAATACGATGGTTAACAGTTAAGTATTTTTTTATAAAAAAAAATTTAATAAAAAAGTAATAGTGATGGTTATGACGGCTACATATAATAAAATATAATTGAATCATATGCTTAGCATCCAAAAAATTACGATATTTAAGGGGCCGTTATATATTATAAGGTTTTATACCCGAAAATTATAGTGGATATTTTTAAATTTCAACTATCAATATGTTTAAACTTAAAATATATCAAAATGCTAAAAAAATTTCAAGCTAAATATGAACAAGTGCGCCTGATAATTCGGTGAATGGCTCAATTTAACATTCAACAGGGCATAAAACTTCCTTTCCAAAAAGAAAAAGTTACATGGCCTTAAAAATAATTTTATAAAAAAAAAGAAATAAATAAGTTTTAATTTATACCAGTTTAACTGCTTTATCAACATCCGCATCGGCCAAAATTATTAAGGGAGATTTTCCGCCCAATTCGAGTGAACATTTTTTCAAATTTGATTTCGCACAACTAATAAAAAAAATTAATTTAGTTTAAAATAATTTCATTATAAACGTATTTGTTTAAGATATTCAAACTATACAAAATATAAATTTTATTTAAACCTTTCCATAATGTATTTCCCAACTTGCGTTGAACCAGTGAAACCAATTTTACGTATCAGTGGGTTAGATAACATATGCTCACCACAAACGCTACCTAGGGCAAAAACAAATCAAAAATGTTGTGAAAATTTTATATAGATAATTTAAGACTTCGCTAATTTAATAATTTGATTAACCTGATCCAGGTAAAATATTGATAACGCCTTTAGGGAATCCTGCCAAGTGCGTAAGTTCGGCAAATTTAAGCGCGGTGAGTGGACTGACCTAAAAAATACAAAAATAAAATAACATAGGATAAGTTAAAATTTTATGAAAGGAAGATAGTAACGGAATAAATCATGATAATATTTTTGAAAACTCGTGGTAAAAAAATGTTCTCCTAACCTTTTTCCCTATTAGGAAACGGCTTACCCGTCAGAACTTTGCCTTTTACTCTACAGCAGGCCTCGTAGAATTAAATGAGATCAAACACGCGCCGGTAACATTGGTATTTTAGACCTAGGCTCATGGAAAAATGGACAACTTTGGGATTCGTTGCCGGTCACCCATCCGATTACTAACCAGGCTCAAAAGCTGCTTAACTTTGTAGAAACAATTAATTTTACACGCGCTCAAGTTCTTTCGACCAAAAAATTTTAGCATAGAAGAGCCTTTTTATAAAAAATAACATATTTTATAAAAATAAAATAATAAAAAAAGTATAAAAATGGGATGATATTAATATATTTTTGAATAAACAACTTGTGCAGGCTTAAGGACTACGGTATTGCCAGCGGCCAAACAAGGCGATATCTTCCAACAAACCATCATAAGCGGGTAATTCCAAGGTGTTATTATACCACAAACACCTAGTGGGAGGCGTTTAGTGTACGTTAGGTTGTAATTTGGTTTGGCGTTATTTATCGGAATCGTTTTGCCCTAATAATAAATCACAGATGCGTTCAGATTTATATAACATAATATGCAAAGCCAAAAATGCGAATATATAAATTTGAATAATAACAAAAAATATACATTATCACCAATCCTTATAAAAGAATTTAATATAGCCATAAGATTTTCTTAATTTATAAAACAGCACCTATTTACTATGAAAAAGCCCATTTGTTAGGACAACGTTTATCTTACATATTTGACTATAAATACATATAACACTACTATTAGCTATCTAGTTAATGGTCGCATTAATATTAAAAAAAATTTACTCTTATAACCGATCATTATTATATATAAACTTTTAATTTTATGTTACCACAAATGGAATTAAGTTTGAAAGTACATAAAATACGTAATTCTCTACCAAAAACTATGTTAAGCCGTTTAAATGAACAAATCCAAAAAATTTTTAAATAAAAAAATAAATTTCTCAAAAAATGACTTGAATCTTATCACACCAACCCGCAAAATAACGCAGCGTTTCAATACTCATCCCCACGTGTGTTTTGAGGGCGACTGTATAAACGGCTCCTGAGTCGAGGGCCTCAAGAGTTGCCAGTTCTTCCTTGTTAGCTTCCATCAAGTCCGCCAATTTGTACATCAAAAGTCCTCTTTCCCGCGCATTCATAGAACCCCACGGACCTTTGTGAAATGCGTCCTATGTACATATAGGTTAAAAAGCTATAAGGGTTAATCAACGTATTTTAAAAAATAGTAAAAAAAACGATCGGTTTAAAGCCCCGATACCTCTAACCATTGAGGGACGCCATACCCGGGCTTAGATTCTTTTTACCCCAGCAAAGCATTTAATATTGTCGTCGGGTAAAAAGGTAAGATATGATTGCACGCCAGTGACCTAGATTTTTCTAGGCTCTCACTTTAGGCATACCGTTTAGAACCTACTGGGTAAGCAGGCCACACAGCAGCTTCAAGGTGGTTGCACATGTATGCTAATTTCCAATTAGAAAAGCTCCCTGTGCACGGATTCAAACTCACAACCTCCTGCGTGTAAGACGGGAATGTTTGCGAGCTATCTGAGCCGATCATATATATATATAGGATAAATAAAAAAACATTATGGATCGTACAAATCAAATAAACTTTAAATGTATTTTAAAATATATATAAATATCACTTATTTGGGCGTGCTCAAAAACATATTTAATTTTTTATTTTCACATTTAATATCATAAATAAGCGTTTCTATTTACATTAATAATTAATTTTTACATAAAAAACTATATATTTAACTATCTGATAAAAAGTCAACATTTTTCCCGAAATTTAAAAAAATTTTTTAACATATTTTATTAATATATATTGCAAAGTAAATTATATACCCTCTTGGTGTAATCAGATTGAAATTCTTTAAACAGATGAAACCCTCCCCCCCCCCACACTTAAAAGAGTGTCTATCGCAATTCAAAACATATTTTCAACTAAACAATTCAAATGTTTAATTAAAAAATTTGTTGTTTAAAGGTTATTTGTTTATTTATTTATTTATTTATTTATTTATTAAGTGTAAATATAATATATATAAAAATACTTTAAAAAATTACCATAAAAAATCTGATACAAAAAATATATAGAAATTAGATAAACAAATTAAGAATTCTCTATATAAACGGGAAAATATATATATAACAAGTGCGCAAAGGTGTATTAAATTAAAAATTTTTGTTTAATGAAGTATTTGTTGTAAAAAATTGTATATTGGTCATTAGTTTAGAGTTTAAAAATAAATTATTCATGCCAATTAAAATTATTTATTACATGAGCAGATTTTGCAGCAAACGCTACGTCCTCTTTGGTGGCTTCCGAAACAAGACATATTTCTCGTTCTGTCGAGGGATCAATTGTGGCATATTCAGAACCGTCAAAAGCATTACGAAATTCACCGTTGACGTAAAGTTGGTGAGGAAATTTAAGATGCATGTCGTTTATATCAAGTTCAATCTAAGAACAAAAAGTGAATGTGTATGCGTATTTAAATTATAAATAATCAATTTGTTAAGCTTAACTTGTACTAATGCAAACAATGGGGTATTAATGATGAGCATAATTTAATTGCAAAAATTAAGTAAAATTTTGCATATTTATATATTACAAAACTTTACAAAAAAAGCACCTCTAAATTAAAGATTACATAAGAATACAAAAATACAAGAAAAATAATTACCTATACCTGTTTTAAACAATAATTAAGGCCAACTCTTAAAAAACAGACCTTTGTTTATGAATTTTACTTTCACAACGACAATTAAATAAAAAATAAGATTACTTAGAAAACTAGGCCTTTCAATTTATTGAATGTACTGCATATTAGAAAATAAAAACTTAAAATTGGTACAAATGATTAAATTTATTATGGAAATCTCTCAACTTGTGTTTTCTGCTTTACAAATATAAATTACAAACTATCAAAAAAATTTTTGTTTTTTTTATTTGCTACTCTTTGACATAATTTCGTGTATCTTATTAAATGTTAATAAATACTTTGCCAAAAAACATTCCTTAAAGTGCAACTTTTGTTTTCTGGGCCTTAAATATATATAAACTAATTACAAAGATTAAATGTGAAAAAAAATTACTTCCAAAAATCCGATATTTTGGATTTTATAATAGTGATATCGAAAGAAGGGTTTTTAGTTCAAACAATAATTTATTTAATTAAAAAAATTTTTGGGGAGACTAAGCCTAAAGAAATTTATAAAAATATACGGCAGAATAATCGAGATCAAAGCCCTTTTTACATTCATCGGTATTACGAGATTTATATATGAGGTGATTGAAAAATTCTTTAAACGTCGGGTTCATATAAACATCTTCGTTGGTTAATTCAATCCCCGTTTTATCCTTTATATCTTCTACCAATCTACAAAATATAATAAAAAATTATACAAAAAATGTTAAAAATACAAATGTTTCAAGGCAAATAATTTAATTTTAAAAATCCTTTAATATAAAAAATTCCAAGAAAAGTTTAATATTTGGTTGTATATCAAACGCTTTTATATATAAATCAATAAAAACAAATAAATAGGAGAGTAAGCGTTTTAAAAATTTCAAAACCTAACGATATCCATAGAGTCAGCCCCGTTTGCAAAAAAGTCTGTATCGGGTTGAATATCGTCTAGACTAGCTTTTCCCAAAATATTGCACCAAATTTCTCGAACTTTCTCTTTGTGCTCCAGTTCGGTCGGTGTCAAATTTGAAACTATAAAGTATTCACATTAAACATGGTATTCTGACCAATTAAGAAAAAACAATGGGTTTGAGCCCCCCCCCCCCCCCCCCCCCCATATTTCACCATTTAGGAACGCCATGCCCGTTCGGGCATTGACTCTTTTAACCCGAGCAAAGCAATTTATATTGCCGACGGGTTAAATAGATTTGCTCGCACGCCGGTAGCCTAGACTCTCACTTTAGGCATATCGTTTAGGACCGGCCTAGTGCCTTAGCAGGCCACTCAGTAGCTTCAAAGTGGTTGCACATGTGTATACTATTTTTCCAAAGAAAAAAGCTTCCGTGCAAGTATTTCAACTCACAACCTCCGTCGAAGACAGAAGGTTTGCCACTGATTAACAATGGTTTTAAATTGCATATTTAAATAAAAACTAAATTGAGCGATTTTTTTTAATTTAAGGACAAATAAAATAAAATCAAACAATATATAGTGTTATAGGGATTAATATATCTATATGTATAAAATAATGATTTAACAATTATTTTATTGTGTACATATAATGCAAATATATTAGACATATTGACATAAAATTACACAAATCAAAAATAACTAGTCTTTTATTTGATGTTAAATTAAACGTTTTATGCTCAAAGGTAAACTAGCCGTTATCATTTTATAGCGTTGGGCAAACAATTTAGATTTCGCCAAGCATTGACTAAAAAAACAGAAAAAAAACATTTTTCAAATATAGGAATTATTGACAAAGGCGAGAATGCATTATTTTACTACAATTATATTTATGATACAAAAGGTTTGAAAAGGTTAAATTTTATAAATGTATTAAAAACCAAAGTAAGTCAATTACCGTTCCCATTGCCATTCCCGTTGAGAGAGTCTAGGTCGTCGTGTGACATCTCACTAAGACCGCTATCATTATTAAGATCGTCAAGGTATTGGCTTAGTACTTTGCTATCCATTAATTTCCCATCTACCGAAACTTGTTTAACGTTGATCTTGATATTAAAATACAAAAGATCAATAAGGTTATATAGACATTTATATATTTAGCAAATTAAAAATTAGCATAATTATAGTAAATTTGTAGTACCATGTGTAGCCAAGAGAATGTAGTTAGTTCGAAATACCTGGTCAAATAATATTTTAATTTACAAGGCTCTTCTATATAATTAAATTAATGGTTTTTATAGCTAATTGACAACGAAAAAAACACATTTATTCAATTATTTGACTTTGCTCAAATTTATCGATGAAAGATTTGCCCTCAAATTAGCCCTTATTACGAGACTAAGGCGTTATATGGATGGTTGAGGTTGGTGGGAAAATAAATTTTAAAGTAAAAAAATCAAACGCATTGAATTAACATTAAGATGGCTAGTTAAAATTAAGAAACTAAAAAATTTTTTTTTTAATTTTTTGTCAGGCATTTACATAAATTCTCATTTTTTTAATTTTTGTTAATAAAATTTCTATAAAAAAATATTCTTTTACAGTTTTTATTATTAGCCACAGTTTATAGGTAAAAAACGTGCTCTATTTTTCCCAAAACCTTAAAAACATAGTAAAGTAAAAAAGTAGTTACCATTATATCATCATTCCCAAAAAGTATAAGTCCATCTTCGCACACAATACCAGACTTTGGAGCGTCTATGAATTGAACTTCCTTCCCTGCAGGAACATTGTGGCTTTTCCATAATACTGATGAATAGAAGGTGACTTTCTGTTAAAACAAAAGATGGAAATGAATATTAACATTAAAATTTATTACTAAAACCACCGGTTTACAAAAATTAACAAATGCCCTAAAGCGAAAATAATTTGAATTACCAATCAAACAGTTATTAACAACCTCAATGGCGTAATTATTAGAAACCTAAAAAATCCTTAGGGTAAAATTGAACAAATATTATATTCAAATCAACTTTAAATTATCCACATTAAAATTTAAATATATAAAGATACAACATTTAAATTTTGTACAAAATATGCATCAAGACCAATATAAGACACAATTTACCGGTTAAATAATAATATTAAATTTCAAAAACTTAGCTGTTTTATTTTTTATTTATATAAATAATTTTTTGTTTTTTGTTTTCAAATTTCATAATTTTTAACCATCTGCCAAAAATTTAATGTTTATAGCCTGGCATACAAAATATTACTAAAAAATAGTATATGGATATGAAAATACACTAAAATAATAAGTTTGATCTCATAAATTACCCTATATATGTATATCTCAAAATATTTTAAAGCATATAATAGTAGTAATATCAGTTTATGTCATTATTTTTTATTCTAATATATCTTTCTTCATGTCAATAACTAATAATTATTTATATATAAAAACTTTGTTTTCCAATCCATCTAAGGTGAGGTAAGCCCAAGCCCCGGGTTTTTTATCATTTCCACGGACGAAATTATGGAGAGCCCGTCCAGGTTGATCCCACCGAAGTTGACATTGCTCGGCCTTGGTCCACATTGGGTCGTACGTGGCTATGTCATTATTTTGGGTGATGGCTGGTGCGTTGCCAGATTCAACTAGTTTTACGGACTCCAACTGTAGTTACATCGGTTAAAAACATGAAAATAATAATTTGAAGGAGGTTTTGACGTATTTTTGGATTCTTAAATTAGCCCTATTTGGAGACTTAAAAGAAATAACTGAAATCCGAGGTCACCAAACATTGAATCTTAAAAAAAAAGTGCAGGAATTGTCAAATAACACCTCTGTTTAGCATATTATTTAGTTAAATTAAAAGGCGTTTAAAAATATATACTGTAGCTCATTGTTAAAGCTGATAAGGCAGAAGTATATCCTAATAACAATAAAAAGCGAAATTAGCTCAAGTGTTACCAAGGTAGAAGTTTTTTGTTCTTCCATATAAATTGTGGTTTAAAGGTGTGCCAAATATTTCATAATCAACTTAGTTAATTGGAACGGTTATAAAAGGAACGAGCCAAAACCTTTATAAAAGTTATAATTTAGCCTATATCCACTATTAACAAAACCTACCTCTAAGTGAAATAAAATTTTTGTACGAAGCAATATATAATATATCGCAGTCAAGGAAAACAGCAAAATTTATTCTCACGCAGGCGAGACCTAGATTTTGGGACCTATATTTTCTTTGCAAGCTCATATTTTCGTGTCTACCGCCTTGGATACTCAGCAGCTTAACTTAAATTTTTTTGTTTCTGATCGTTATTGTAAAAAAGGACTTGGGCGTAAAACGTTTTGCCTGAATCATATTCAATAGCTTTGAAAGCCCAAACTAGGTGGAAATTATACTGAAACTACGTTAGAATCGCGCTTTGAAAAATATACATATATTCTGAATTAAAATAAAATTTTGACAAACAATTCTAAGACCTACTCCATTTTTGATTTATATATATATATCTAATTCGATAAAACGGCCTAATTTTAATAAAAAAATATAGAAAGCAAGTGCTTTTTATAAATATTAATCCCCACCTAAAGGTGGTCAAACAAATATTTATCTGGCGAGGGCGCATGTTACACCCACATCTAAATAATATTGACAATCATTGACTTCGCCGGTCTAAAAATCACATGCAAGCTTGCATCATTGATGTTTTTGACGAGTGTGAAGAAGGTGGAATTAGCAAAAGAATTGATTAATAAATGGCAACTGCCATTTCAAATTTTTTCAAAATTATTAATTAATTTGTGTTTTTTCTAAAATTTAAGCATTCTCACTGGTCAAATAGCCAAATCAAACATTCGGGAAAAAAATTTAAAGGGCAAAGGGCGCATTTTCTAATACATTTAACAAACGGAGCGATAATATATTGACAAAAAACTCGGAAAAAGCGGTATTATGCGAAAAATAAAAATGTAGGTCAATGACACACGGTGTTGTTTATGAAGTTTAAATTTAAATTTTTTATTTTAGATCGTATTTGAGATTGTATACCAAAAAGAGGGGAAGGGAACGATGAACTCTATGTATGCTCATTTATTTCGTTCGTTCATTTTTTTTCGATAAAATTAATGAATTTGAATTTGTGTAAACCATGTGGTTGTTAGAGGAGTAAAGATAAGAGCAGCCAATTAATCAAATGTAAGGATCAAGGAGCCACATAAAAAAAACCGTTTACAAATCCATAAAAATATTAGTTTCAATGTATTTGGGTATTGCAAAACTGCTTTAAGCAAATTAAATTTTAATGCCTTTTTAATTGAATGGGTGGCTTATATAAGAGAGATCTCAAGTCAAATATATATTTTATGCTATAAAAACATTTTAAATATCCTAAAGGGCCAAATATCTAAATTTAAAGGAAAAATACCAAGCACTTTATGCCTTCAGGGTATAAAAATCTGTTGTAAAGGGAATCAACAGTATCATTGTCATCTAATTTAGTTGATTTTTGCAAAAGAATAGGCCCAGTGTCAAGACCATCATCTGCCCAAAATATTGAAAAGCCAGCATCCTTGTCACCATTCATTATGGTCCTATAACAAATAAAGGTTTTGATATTAATTATAAAATCTAAAGATAGCTATCATACAATCAGAGTTATGAAAAGGCAATAAAAAACTATTGTTAATCATTTAATTAAATATTTTATTCCATGTATTTTATGTAAAAAATACCACAAAAATTGAACATATTCTTGAATAAAACTGTATTACCAATTTATTGCAGATGCTCCACGATGTAAAGGTAATAATGAGGGGTGATAAACGATTGATTTATGCTTGGGATACAATATTACTTCCATTGGTATAAACTGAGAGCAAAATGGTAGAATATTTAAATCTGGGTTTGTAGCTTTATATGATTCAAATATTTCAGGTATAATTTCTTTACCAATTCTCCATTTTTTGATTTTCATAACTGGCACACCCAAACTTCCAGCTTCTTTAACTAATTTAGAAAAAGGTTAATACTACTAAGTAAAATTAATAAGATATTCATGCAAAAACAATTATTCAGAAATCAATTAATTGGTGAGCTAATAAAAATAATTTACCTAAATCATCGGGCTTTCCGCTTTTATCTTCTATTCCAAAAACGCCACAAATTGTATACCCATTAAATTTTAAAAGTCTTAGAGTATCAGCACTAAATTTGCTTTGTCCGATAATTGCTATCCGCATGGCGACGCTATTAAATCAAGCATTCATAAAACCTGTTTTAAAAGTGTTAAGCATTTGTCCATTGTAAAATTTAAAAACAAAATTTCATATTTTAAATATGCTGTTTAAACAAGTATATAGCAGCAGTAATAAATATTTTATCAGGCAATTAAGCTTGAACTATTTTTCTTTTATTTTACAAAATAATTATAATTAACCAGTTATGTTTGCATTTAATTTTGTGCCTTCCTAATAATTAATGCAATATAGCTATAGCCTAATCTAATAAATAAAATAATTTAAGGGTTAATTGTAAATAATTAAATACAATTTTTTTTTTATGATTTTTTTAATTTTTAAAACAGAACGATGGGTCATTTTTTCTACAGTTTTATGATTTTATGAGTAAGGTTGGCAATGAACGTTAACAATGTATTTAAAATATTTAGTATAAAAACTTGTATAAATAAAACAAGCCCAAATTTTGCATCAGAATAGATTAATAAACTTTTCTTAATAAGATTGTAGTTTATTTTTTTTTGACTTGTACATATGATAGTTTTATACGGACACCATTTTAAATATTTAATTGCAAAATTGGATCTCCAATTTTGTGTAATTTTAATTATATATAATAAATTTAACAGATTTAATTTTGCTCTAAGACAAACAACAACATCTATTTAGAAATAAAAAGTTTCATTAAGCCCCACATTATCAATTTCTTTGTAAAAATAAGGTAAATTTTACAAATTCTCTTAATGTTTTATTTAAAATAATATATCATTATATTTCTCGGCTGCCCACATGTTTTGATATCCTGAAATTTCGTAATCTTTAACAGGTGGCTGTTACGAGCGATTTTAAAGTAATTTCTAAAAAAAACTGCTAGGATGTTTGTTTTTACATTAAAAAATACATCTAGGTTGATGTATTAACCCCTCGAATGGTAGGGTGAGAAATTTATAACGCGAATGCTATGGTGGGATCCAATGGACCCCGATTTTAAACCTCTATAACTTCAAGAGTTTTAAAGATATGATCTTTATTTTTTTATTATTTTCAAGAGAAATACGTGTTCTTTAATTGTAAACTAAAATAAGTTATCATTAATGAATATTGCATTTTTTTTGACACAAAGGAAAAAAAATCTGAAAAATTAGAATTTTTTATTTTTCCATATTACTTCATATAAACCATGTCAATAAATTAAATGTATCAATATTATTAATCAAATCGTGTTTTTACGTCTAGTAGAACATACTTAGAGAGTTTTATGAAAAAAAATATTTTGATATAAAAAATCATTTTTGGCTATTATTTACCATAAAAACTAGATATTTTGAAAAGAAAAATAATAATTCATAATATTATTCTACATTACAAACATTTTGTATTAAAATTAATTAAAAAAATAACTGGATTATAAGGTTGTAATTATTTAAGTTTAAATTTAAATAGAGGCAATAACATGGTTTTCAAATTTGAAATTGAGAGGGTGGGGTCCATATGGACTCCAATTCAATTTCTAAATTCTAAACAATTGCGTTATAAGACTTAGACCAAATTTTAATTACTAGTTTTGTTTATTATATATTTAAGAAAAAGGTCACAAAAATTTAGCTTATAATTTTTTGAAGATATTCAAAATTCAACATCACAGTGCTAATCGCGGGTTAAAATAATATAACACTGCCCAATATAGCCTTTATTACATTAGGGATAAACGAACCTAGTGGTTTTACAAAATTTTTTATTTGCACAGCACAGCTTGACCAATATTGATTGAAAAAAGAATGTTATTACATGGAAATAAAAAGATCCTATGACGACCTTCTCTCTTATATAATTTCCATTTTTCGAATTTTTTTGCCTAGGGCTATCAAAAAATGACCTGATCAAATTGCCAAATTTTGCGACTTTGAGAATACCTTAAAGAAAAAAAATTCAATTTTATTTCAATATTAAAATCACTTGTAACATATGTTTTTTATCTCAATTAAAATTTTAAGTATTTCAAGCTCTTACATCTTATACATAATAATAAAACATTGTTAAAATAGAGTTAAAATATCAATACTTGAATAGCCTGACAGTGTTTGCTACTGTTTTAATTTTTGTTATAAAATTATCAATAAAATACAGAGTGTACATGTAATGCCTTTCATAGTGTGGTAAAAAATTTATCTTTAATTCATGTTTATTAAATTTAAAAAAAAGAGGGCAATTAATATAAGATTCAAAATTTCAGCCCAGCCCCGCCCGGCCCGCTTTTCAGGCTAGCCGGCACCGGGCCTGGTTGGCTTTCGGGTCCTGACTTTGTACTCTAATAGAAATAGCCTAAAATTATGTGTTTAATAAAAAAGTTTTTTATAAAAAATGTTAGAAGTTTTTTTTAACAAAAAAAAATTATTTCGTGTTATAAAAATATATTCTTACCTCATTAAGTTTTTTTTTTCAGATTTAACAATTAGCAATGAAAAAACACTTTTTTCCTCCCATTTGAGCTAATGTTAATCGACCACCAATATCCTCCATATTGGATTCTTCATTGTTTTTAGACAAATGGTCATGTTTGTCTTTTAAAATCTATATGGCTAGTCTATCTTAGATGGCAAATGTCTAAGCGTATCCGCAATCTCATGGAAATGCAAAAATAGTAATATTATAGCTGGTGATATGATGAGGTAGGCCAATAAGAATAGGGCAAGCACCTTCCAAGCAGTTTGGTTCATGCCAATGTTTATTCCATGGATCCGTAGGATAAATCTCATAGTGTAATCGCAATACGTTAGATTAACGAGTCCACGATTGCTAATTTCTACGATAACGTAATATTCCGGGTTAAGGGGTCGGGAAAGCGCAATCTTTAGATTGTTCCCGCAAGGGCTTTGAGGTTGACAAAACCATTTGATGGCGAAGGGCATATCGGCCCAAAATATGGGTAGCTTGGCATGTTGGTCAGTTGTTAAATCAGCATCGCCCGTCAGGTCGCTATCTACGTTTTGGTACACGAGTTCATTACTTGTCAAGTTTGTTCCCCAAACTAAATATTGACTGGCATTGGTCTGCCAATTGTACTTGTGGAGCTCGCTTTCATCGTACACGTGAATCCAATCAGTGTCGTATTCATGGGCCTCTAGCATATCCATCAACTCGCTGTACCGAGGGAATGGCTTACCTGATGGCAACTTTTGACTAGCTGCAGTTTGAGAAGGTGGCTCAAATCCACCGATGATCCTAAAATATATATTGCAAATGTAGATTGAAAAATTTGAAATCATTTTTAAATTAGAGAAAAAGGGTTGAAGTAGAAAAGGTTAAAGGTTGCGGAAATTGTTATTGGAAAATAAGTGTTGTAGATTTTGATATAATTATTTATTATATATTAAATACAATTCAACTCCAGTTTATATATCGTCGTCAATGCCATTTCATATAACAATAATATTCAAAATAGATAAAGTACAATTAAGTAAACCAAATAATAAAAGGCCATTATATTAAACTACTAAAAAGGCCATAATATTCAACTACTAAAAAGGCTATAATAATTGACTATAAAAAAGGCCATAATATTCAAATTAGTATAAATAAGCAAATACCAACATGGTGGCCAAGGAGTTGAACTCGCGACCTTGTGTAGGCAGGCTCGTTCTTCTCCTTGCTCACCTGTAAGTGAGGCAAGTTTATAACTTCCCCCTATCATATGGCATATATATAGATTTTATGGCCACAATCAAAACCTTTATTAACTTTTTACCCCACCCATGATTTTTCTCCTCTTTACTATTAATACCCTCATTTATTATGTTAACATTTAATGCTTTTTTCAAAAATGTCATTATAATTTTTGAGTGCAATGACTCCAATAAATGATTGCGTTTTTGATCCCTTATTGAAGATGATTTATTGTCTTTGATATCGTCCCTCGAGTCGATGCCAAAATACCACGGGGCACTATCGTTCACAAGCTCGTCGTCGATGATCAAGTCTATCAAGTGATCATCCATTTCCTTCTTCATGAATTGTTGCCCCATTTCGTTTTCACACACGTCGTCGTAAGATTTAAAGTACTGATTACAGTCCTCGCTTGTTATGAAGGGTGACCATGTATTGTTGGGATTCACTTGAGCGTCATTGCTAACATCATGTTCAGGCTGATGTTCCTCATCTTCGTTTAGATTGAAGAAACTATTATCGTCCAAATCAGTATCGATTGCATGCCTTTCGCCCCCAATATCGTCAAGATTGTTTACCTGGATCAAAGGTTCGTATAGGTTATCGTCATCATACTTGTAAGGTTGATCAACGGTAGTACCCAAGTCACCCTCCTTATTGTAATCTTCCATAATATGAGTGTCCCATAATCCATTATTAACAATTTCAATCGGTTGGAATTCATTATTATTATTATTATCATTATTATCATCATTATTATCATTTTTATCATTATTATTAATTGACTCCTCCCCTTTATCTAAATAACGCATTTTCAGGCATCTTACTCCCATATAAATTCTATTTGAATAGACTGGTATAGGGTCGCCGAAAATGCTACATTGACCATTACGATTGCTGAGTTCCTGACGATTTTCATCAAAATCGTTATCATATATTTGTTCATCAGCGAGGTTATCATAATTATTATACCTCTGTGAATTCCATTGATCCACAGCGAAGTCATCCGAATTATCATTATAAGGTTCCTCGAATATTTCATAATTATCATTATCGTTATTCATTGAGTCCTCTTTGGTAAACCCAGATTAAATCGTGATCTTCGGCACCATATTGGAAAATAAGTGTTGTAGATTTTGATATAATTATTTATTATATATTAAATACAATTCAACTCCAGTTTATATATCGTCGTCAATGCCATTTCATATAACAATAATATTCAAAATAGATAAAGTACAATTAAGTAAACCAAATAATAAAAGGCCATTATATTAAACTACTAAAAAGGCCATAATATTCAACTACTAAAAAGGCTATAATAATTGACTATAAAAAAGGCCATAATATTCAAATTAGTATAAATAAGCAAATACCAACAATTGTATTTCAATTAAGCGAGTCGGGCAAGTGTCTAGAAAATCAAAACACACACAAATAATGATGTATGGATCTTTTCTATAAAAATGTTACCTATAATTTATAAAATATTTATAAAAAAAATCAAAATATTTATTTTGAATTTCTCTATAAATTCATCCACCAATTACTTTAGTCTCAGTGTGGACTGGTCTTTCAAATGGCCTTACCAATCTAATGTTAAATAAAATACAAAATGCAACGAGTGAGATACCTACTTGAAGGTATAATTGCCAGTATACGGTCTGGATTCACCAGCCACGTAATCCACGACCGTGAAATGAGGTTTGAATTCTTGGTAATAGTAGAGGCACGGTATTTGATATAGCGTATCGTTGTCCATGAGGGCTAAATCAATCGGCGCGACATGCGGGCAGTCGCGGACCTTTTTGAACGCCGCGCGCGTCCGGTCCCAATCGAAAATGAGTGTCGTCTTGGGCGGGCAACCTACCATGATTTGCATCACCTCGGACCCTTTAAATTCGTAATCACCGTCCTGCGAAGAAGATTGCCCGCTATCGCTAGCTTCGAAACAGATCATGTCAGAACCGCGAACGTAAATGGAAAAAGTAAGCGGTCTCAGGTATTGACCGGGTAACGTTTGGAAAAGCCTTTGAGCTGTTCCCACGCCCAGCTTCGCTATGCTATAGATTTGTATCTAGGGAATATATACATTTTTATAACGCTTAGGCAAGTGTTAATTAACGACAATAAGATTTAAGAATGAAGTAGAGTTCCAATAACACTGGTTTTTTGATTGATATAATTTGTATATTAGGTAGCCGTCAAACTTCATTTGTTTTTACAACAAATATTTTTTAAAAATTTAAAATTTTTTAAAATTTAACATCGTAAATATCAACCAATGTTTATACAACATTTTCCAACACTCGAAGCAATTGCCCTAAGTATATTTAAAAATCTTCATCTAAATCTACATAAAAATAGCTCATTTCAATAAGACTTTTGTAAAAATTCTAACTCTTTAAAAAAAATTTTAATATTAGACCAATGTTTTTTTTTAATTTTATAATATTTGAAATTTTTTTTAAAATTTGAATGAAGTCTGAACGCGCCCCTATTTAATTTTATATAACAATAAGGAAAACGAAATATTACATATTACTTTCTACTCGTTTTACACCCTAACTGTAGTATATCTAATTAAAAATAATAGTATTTAATAAAGATTACAATTGTTTTTGATTCATTGAGATATTTAAAAAAATGGGCACTTTAAAGTAAAGTTGACAATTTAGAATTTATTAATATCGAATATAGCTTATTATTTTCTTTTCCAAATCTCTTTGAAGATGCCTGTTGGCTAAATTATTAAATTTTAAAAACCTCAACTTCCAAGACAGATTCTGCCAGTTTAAGCGTTTTGTTCGACTTAACTCCCAGAATATTATTTTTAGATAACTCGAAATTTATATTTAGGTTTTCGATGTCGCGAATTTTTTTGCTATTATCGAGGAGATTGGGATCGAATAGTAAAAACATAGTGAAGGTGAAAGTATCATTTTTGTCCATGTAAATAACCTGTAATATATATAAAAACTATAAAAGAATTTTAAAATTAACATTTATCAATTAAAATCAGTTTTTTTCTTTCAAACCCTTTCTAAAATTAAGGGTCGTTTTTGAACCAGCCCACTTACAAGGTTGGTAGCGGCAAACAAAAAAACATGATATGATACATGGTTACCTAGATGTATCTTGCGTTACCGCCTCAATGCCATATCAAATAATGCCGTTAATGTAACAATTTTCAAAAAAACAGACTTACAAAATATAATAAGACAAGTACTATAACCAAAACCTCGGGTAATCGATCTTTTAATATGTTGGCCGGCGATTCGTAATTCGCTATATCCCGAAACGTGTAATAAAATTCGTATTTCTCCGCCAACTTTGTAATAGTATCAGTAGTGGAAGTATTAACATTTTTAAGTATTTGGTTGTGAAAGAGGTATGTCGTATTCACGAACCATGGCATAATGGATTGGACCCATTTCTCGAGCGTTGAGACGTACCGTTTTACGTAGGGGTCCTTGAAGAATATGTCTTCGTTGACGATGTAATGCGACAGGGCATGGTAATAAATGAAAGCCGTTTCCGTTTGAAAACCCTCGGGGTGAGAATGGCGAGGCGGACGGAATACGTACCTCATTTTGCGTTCGAAACTGTGCAAATTGCCAAATTTGAACTTTAAATCGTGAAACGGGCAAAGGTCCTCCTCCGGTTGTGGATGATGACTCGAATAATTCTTAGCGATCAAATTGTGTAAATCACTAAATTTATTACGAATCCTTAGTTTGGACATCAAATTGCCTTGTATAACGTCGGCAAATTTTATGAGTCGTTTGGATATACCTACGAATTTTAGGTTCGTTATCGAAGGTTTGATCGTAGCAGGGGATGTATTTCCTTCGTGTGCCAGCAAGATAACTTCAAATAAGCCGCCTTCCAAGTTAAAATACGGGGACATCGGGATAACCCAAATTATTTGATGGGCCGACAACTCATTTCGATAATTCTTCAGCACGTCAAATTGGTAGGGCTCTGCGCCCTCCGGCCAATCCAAACATATGATTTGTTTCTTAAATAGATGGGCTACGCTTTCACAATCCTTATTGATCCTGGTGTTCCATGATCCGGTTTGGTGTATTCTTGTAAAAATAGAAATGGGCACAGCAAGAATGACCAGTTTTTAGCTAACTAAAATTTGCTGGTCAATGGGCTTAAGTTAAACAACTATTTAAAAATGTCTAGGCCCTAACAGGGTCAATTTAAATACAAACCGGGGCCATAGCTCACCCCAAGGAGAACGAGATTATGTGATCTAGCTAGAAAAAAAAATAAAAGTTTACAAACTTTATTTTGGAGATGTTTCAAAAAAATTAATAAATAATGTCAAATTTTTAGTCATTTTTTACAAAAAACAAACACGTCCACACTTGACTGGATAGGCATGTCATTTATAAACTATATCATTCACTATAAATAGTGTTTAACAAAGTTAGCTTGGCAATGGGCAGATTTTTATTTTCTAATTTATTAATAGATATAAGATAAAATACACTGGACAACAAAATTTGGACGACCCTAAGCATCATTTATGGCAACTATGGTTTTTGGTCAAGTTTTTGGCGCTGATCACGAATATAAAATCAGAATTTTAGCCAATGCCTCAGATTTTTAGTTATTCAGTGTCAAAGTTAAGATTTTTCAATTTTTGGGGTATTTTGGGCTTCTATATAATAAAACCTATGGGTAGTAACAAAAGTTTAAAAATATATTTAGATTACGAAAACATTCATTATTAACGTAAGGGGTTTAAATTTTTTTTTAAATATTTAATTTTATTTTATTTTTTCATTTTTATAAAATTAGTGGTTTTCGTCATAAAATCCGTTTTTTGATCTTAAATAACTTGAAAGTAAATTGCTAATAATTTTAGGTAATAACCTTTTTTATATGTTTTTAATAAGGAATCTGAATATGCCAATTGATTTTTTGTAGAATTAATAGTAAAAGAAATTTTATGAATTTTTTTCTGAACTTTGGACGCGGTTTAAAAGAAATTGAAGGCATTGGAAAAAAAATTAAACCCGGGATCGTTATCGCAAGAAAATTCTCTACAAAACCCTCAAAAATTCGTTTATGTTGTTTTTTTTTGTTGTCCAGTGATATACAAAGCACTTCTAAATATTGAAAATGTTTTTGCTAAGGGCACGTAAAGTGAGTTTTTATTTTCGTAAAATTTTGGAAATTCTAAAAATTTTAAAAATTTTATTTTTTTCAAAATTTTTCAAAAAATATTTTATTTCAGAAAAAGTATTTTATGCGCATAAACAAATTTTGGCAACTTTTTAAAAATTTGCGTTTTATTTCAAAATAAAATTTTGCAAAATTTTAAAAATTTCACAAAAATAAAAACTCACTTTGCACGTGCCCTAACACACTAAAATTGAAAAACCAAGTGTTTTGAAATTTTCGAAAAACCAATGATCATAAAGGTTTTAATTATCATTAAAATTGTCTCCGCGACTCTCATTTGGTGCATTAAATATCGAAATATTTGGCAGGTGAATTGTATTTTACTTTTGTATTTGGTCGCTGTATGTCGTAGTAAACCATAACTCCTTGGCGCTATTCATAAATGAGTGATACCCTTTAGTTGCATGGTTAGCAAAGCTCACGATTTTTGGGCCGGGATTAATCGGCCCATTTTTTACCAGGTATGGGGTATAACCGCTTTTGTATTCGTTGAGCACCTTAATAATACACCTTTGTAAGGGCACGTGCAAAGTGTTTATTTTCGTGAAATTCAAATTTTAAAAAATTTCATTTTGTACTTAACACGAATTTTTAAAAAGTTGCCAAATTTAGTTTATGCAAATAATTTTTCTGAAATAAAAAATTATTGAAAATATAAAATATTCAAAGTTTTTAGAATTTTCAAAATTTTAAAAATATATATTCAATTTGCACGTGGCAATTTTAAACTTTGGTGTATATTCAACCTTTAATAATAAAAGAACAAAAAATATCCATTATTTGATTTTTATAAATGACAGTACTTTATGTAGATTTAAAATAAGGAAGAATTAAATTAGGACCTAAAAAATAATTTTACTATATTAGGCCAAGTCTCAATTCATTTAATTTTTTTATTTAAAAAATGAGTATATAATAATGTTACATTAAGTTGACTAAATATTACACATATCAACAAATTACAAATTTTCGTCAAGGATAATGTTGACCTCTATGATTTTGCAATAAGGATAGATGCCCACTCAAAACTTGTTTGCATTTTATTAAACATGCCCATTTTTCATAGTTTTTACAACTTTTTGTTATTAATGGTAGGCCAAATTCATAAAAGTTGTTTGTCATTGCAAAAAAAAATATATGATATTTTTAAATAATTTTGTTCTATTTGTGCATGTCCGGACCCAATATTAAAATATTTAAGATCGCCAGACTCAATGAATCGTGTAATAGCATATTTTTTTATTTCTTCTTTTTAGAGATTTTTTTTGTTAACCATCATGTCAAACATTGATTAAAATTTCATTTCCAACATAAAATTTAGAAACATTTTGCAAAGAAATTAAAATTCGGAGTTAAAATGGCCGTTTTAAAGTCTCTGCATATTACCACACAAAACTTTAACTAAAAATGACGAGATTTTAAATTGGGCTGTGAGTAATTATGGTTTTTGGTCAAGTTTTTGGCGCTGATCACGAATATAAATCAGATTTTTAGCCAATGCCTCAGATTTTTAGTTATTCTGTGTCAAAGTTGAGATTTTTCAATTTTTGGGGTATTTTGGAACAAAAGTTTTAAAATATATTTAGATAACGGAAACATTCATTATTAACGTAAGGCGTTTGAATTTTTTTAAAATATTTATTTTTTTTTTCTTTTTTCATTTTTATAAAATTAGTGGTTTTCGTCATAAAATCGTTTTTTTGATCCTAAATAACTTGAGAGTAAATTGGTAATAATTTTAGGTAATAACTTTTTTTAGATATGTTTTTTATAAGGAATCTGAATATGCCAATAGATTTTTTGTAAAATTTATAGTTAAATAAATTTTGTGAATTTTTTTCTGAACATTGGCCGCGGTTTAAAAAAAATGGAGGCATTGGAAAAAAAACTAAACCCGGATCGTTATCGCAAGAAAATTCTCTACAAAACCGTCAAAAAATCGTTTATGTTGTTTTTTTGTTGTCCAGAATCTATTATTAATTTGATTTTAATGTGTAAACACCGAAATACTTTTGCTGATATGAAAAATATTATAAAAAAATTGAAGAAAAATAATTAAATTACAATATTTAATATTTTCAAAAACATAATCACACTTTAGGGCGCGTTCATGTTTCATTTTTTTTTTAAATTTTAAAAATTACAAATTTAAATTTTATTTTTTTTTTCAAAATTTTTTAAAAACTTTTCTATCAGAAAACTATATAAATGCTAATAACAAAATTTAGCGACTTTTTTAAAAAAGCGTTCAATGTCTGTCAAAAGGTAAAAATTTTAAAATTCTACAAAAAAATGAAATGAGTCTGAACGCGCCCTTATACACAAAAAATTCTAATACTGGTATTTTTAAATGCTTTATATATTTGTAAATGTTTAAAATTTTATTTTTTATATAATATTTTGAGCAATAAATATTTTGAAAACAAAATTGTAAAAAAAAAATCAAAATTTACTAAAAGGGTTTGTCCAAAATCTTCCGTTTCGATAAAGTGGCTGCCGAGAATGTAAAGTTTATTTGACAAGGCTGAGGGGAAAAGAATCTTTGAATGCGTTGCCGGCGCAAATTTGTCTCGATCGGAGGCTTCACCTTCAGGTGTTAAAATGGTAAATCCTCGTAGAATATCAGGAATCTTTCTAGAATTTTGAAAAAAAAAATATGTACAAACTTTTTTAAATTAAGATAATTTTTGTGTTAGGAACCAAGTTTTAAATAGTGATTTTTATTCGTTGCAAAAGAATTTGTTCCAATGGCTGCGGCTAGTGAAAAAAAATTTGTGAAGAAAAAAAAATCGAGCGCATTTAATTATAATTAAGGTGGCTAGTTTAAAAAAATTTAAGAAATTAACAATTTTTAAAATTTTTAAAAATAATTAATTTTTCAAAAATTTTTTGTTAGGCATATTTTAAAACGACCAAAACAACATTAATTCTTATTTTTTTTTAGCCGTTGAAATTTTTTTTATTTTGAAAATATTTTTTTTACAATTTTGAAATTAGTATTTGCTGCAGCCCTATTAAGTCAGCTTTTTGATATAATCGAGACATATCTAGTCTGAATGGGGCAATTTTTAAAACAAACTTTATCAATCATCGGATAGAGGGGGGGGGAGGGGAAGGGAGGGGGTGGGCTACAAATTCTTTTATTTAAGGCCACGTTTAACATATCTTATTTTGGTAAAATTTTCAAAAATATTATTTTTAAAATTAAAGGCATTTTTTTTATAGTTGTTAAGCACCTGAAATACCCTGAAAATTTTTTTTTATTAAAAAATTCAGAAAAAAATGAAATTTTAAAAAATTTGAAAATTTTCCCCCTATAAAAATAAAAAACTCACTTTAAATGTAACCTAAAAGGCGAAAAGTATTTTCAAATATCTGGCTGTTGCCGATGGCAATTTAAAAAATTTTTTAAATAACGTTACCTAATGTGCTCCTTTATTTTAGTTGTTAATTCCTGAAATAATTAAATAATTGCATTCTTAAATATGGGCAGTAATTGCAAAATTTACATTCATATTTCTTTATATTTATGTCCAACTCATAGGATTAATAAATATGTGAGTTTTAAAGGCAACAAAATCATAGGCAATAAATAAAAATGTTAAATAACAAGCAATATTATACACTGCTAGTCATTTAAAATATGTTTAAATAATTCTCGTATGATATTTTTTTTATATATGGTCAATTCCACCTCAATCCAGCAAGTCCGGGAAGGGTACCCCTTTTGATTTGGCTGAAATTTTGCATGGAGGTCGTATTTAAGAGTATCTTATAATCTGGAAATTTTTTTTGACCGGAAGTGATTTTTGACAAAGATAGGGGCAAAAGAAAAAAAAATTGCAAGGTGAATTTTCACATTTGATGCAACTTTGGGAGGTTATAAGTCAAAAAGTATTATAGCTAGAGACTTAATTTTTTTTTTTATTTTGAAGAGGACAATAAGGGCTATCGTGCATGTGTTTAATATTTTAAAATTATTTTTTTGAAATTTTACAATTTTGTAAAGAACATTCAATTTGATATAACTAAAAAAACGTATTTTTAAATTTCTTAAAAAATTGCTAAAATACAGTCCTTAGTATTCATTATTAATATGTGAACTCAAAAGTATGGGACCGACTAGACTTTTTAAAAAAATCAAAAAAAAATATTTTTTATTTTGAATTTTAGACAAAAATTTGCTCCCTCTACTATATTAAAATATTTAAAAGTGCCAAATTTGTTTATATATAAGAAGTTAGACATAGGGGCAAATATGTTAGGCTATAACAGTTTTATTAATTTGATTCAAACTATTGTCAATTTTGGAAAGAAAAGGGGAACTTTAGAACAAAAAAATTGGTAATTTTCAGTATTTTACTCCTATCTTCTAAGCCACCTTCTGGGTCACTACAAAACCAATTTGAAAATTTAAAACTGCATTTTATACATAAAACATCACTATATAACATATATTTCCCCCAACATTTTTTAACGTACCCATAGCTTTTTATGAAATAAAAACCAAAGTTTGCCAGGTTTTTTGAAATTTTAAGGTGTAAAAAATAAAAACTTAAAATTTTTATGCTAATATATGTTAACTTTTACTAGTCATTTTTAGTTTGATGAACAATATTAGAATATGTACATATTTCTCAATATTTATCCTCGGCAAAATTCAAAAAATTTGTTAAATTTATTGGATAAAAAAAAATTTAAGAGGATTTTAGAAAAAATAATAAGGTTAAAAAATTTGTAAAAATTAATTTTTTTCTATTAATTAATAGTTTTTGAATAAAACAGCCTCAACAACGTTAAATCTGACAAAAATAAGTAAAATAGAATATATTTGGCCTATTTAGAATATTATGATTTAATAGATTTTCTTTTTTTATGATTATCAACAAACTTAAAATAAACGTAAAAAGTCAATTATTTTATGAAACATAGTGATATGGTTTTTTGATATTATAACTACATAAAAAAAGTCAATTTTAGGGTTAAACAACCTTAAATGATTATAACGGGCAGAATTAGCTTCAATGATGAATTTTAAGACTAAATATTAGACCCAATTTAATATAAACAAAATATAGACATTCAGTCTTTTTTACTGATTTTTACAAATGCCAAATAAGTTTTTCAAAGGCTATTTAGAGCAAGGAACACCATATATATCTAACTGACCTTAATAAAGTTTAAAAACCAACAATTTAAGTTCCAATTACATTTTAGTTTTATAATATAGACGCACTAAACCTATTAAAGAAAGAGGAAATATTACTGTTACTTGATTCTATGGGTATATAGATTTGGGCATTGACCTAAAGTTTTTTATAACTAAATGCGTTCCTTACGAGTTTTAACACAAAAATGTGTTTTAATAAATACATTAAATTACAAATTTAATAAAAATAATGAAATGATTTAATAATCTCATTTTTTTATAATTTACCTATCTAGTTCTTTTAAGATTTTCTATACATAACATATATATTATTTTTTTAACACTTAAACAGGCAAAATATGACTGATTATATAGGTTCTAGATATTTTTAGATAATTTTGCCAAAATAATAATAAAATAAGCTTGCACAGACGAATACAATCTGCGTTAGTTTTTTGACACCTGAAAATTTGCTGTTTTTTGGCAAATTTAGGTATTTTTATTGTAGAAGCGTCAAAATCGAGTGAAAAAAGGTGGGGCTATTATATGTTATTAAGCAATATTTTATCTATAAAATAAATGTTAAATATTAAAAAAAGGTTGGCTGGTTAACCAGAAAGTCAATTTTGAAAACAGGCAAAATTTTCACTTTTTTCGGTTTTAAGGTTCACTTTTTCATTGTAAATTTAATAATGGTAGTAATTAATTAAATCAAACTATTATGGTCTAACATAGTTGCCCATATGTCCTGCTTTTTGAATACTGTCAAATTTGGCACATTGGCATATTCTAATATAGTGCAAAGGGCATAAATGTGTCCCAAAATTAGTGCAAAAAATTGATTTTTTTAAATTTTGTAAAAAGTCATGCCGGTCCCAAACTTTTTTAATCATATATTTATTAACATTATTAAGGGCCATATTATATAAATTTTTCAGAAAATTCAAAGATACGTTTTTTGAGCTATTTGTGTCTAAACTTGACTTTAATTTTTTGGTAACTTAAAAAAAATTTTTTTAAATATTTTTGCATCTAAGGTAGCCCTTATTACGATCTTCAAAATAAAAAAAAAATTATGACTCTAGCTACAATACTTTTGATGATACATGCGCGCAAAGTTGCCTCAAATTTTTTTTTTGCAAAAAAATGAAAAATATTTTTGCTTATATCTCGGTCAAAAATCACTTCCGGTCAAAAAAAATTTAGATTTTTATCAGCACCCTAGGACCCTACCATTGTACCAAATTTCAGCCAAAACTGAGACTTCAAGGGAAAAAGTTTGTCGATTTGAGGTGGAATTGACCATATATATTTATACAAATCACTTACTAAAGGTATTTTTCAACAAATGTAGAAAAATAATAATATTTTACAAAACATTCAATAGCCCACAACTTTAAAAATAGACTTTCATTGATATGGGTTTAATGAAAAATTATTTATATTCAACATTAATATTACAAAAATTGTAAACTTTTTTTGTTAAATTTGACAAAATTAACTTATTTTCTCGTTAAAATAAAAACATCGACTAAAATTTTGTTTTTTCCTTAGTTCTAGTTGATTAATTAAAGAGAAATTTAGCAACGAGTAATAGAGCGTGTTTTGTTATATTTTGGCTTTTTTGTAATAATACATGGTAATTTAATATAATGTACATCTTTGTAGGCAACTTGACGTAGGAGTAGGCAAATCCGTCATTGGCTTCCTTCATGATAATTAGGTACTGCTGGGCAACCGGTGTCAACGGGACGTTGATGAGAAGTCCCACTTCTAAAATGAGGTTAGAGGACACGGCGAGATCAAGGACGTTATACCTAAAGGTTGGCGTAATTTTCAAATCCTTAACGATCTTGCCCAAATCAGTTTCGACTTTACGAAATTTTGGTTGTGTATCTTTACCTGTCAACGTGTTAGGGTCAATTATCCAAATTCTCAATAACTTTCCCGGCATAGAAGTGGTAGCTATTAATCTAATTTTAGGTGATCTAAAATTGTCTGACGTTTCGAGCTTAGTTATGCATTCGGGTAGCAATTGATGAATGAAAGAAAAATTCGCAAAAGAGTTTTTATCATTGTTGGAACCTTTATAGAGTTTAACTTTTTCTTCATTTTCAAACAAGGATTCATCGACGTAAAATAGCCCGAAGGATGTTGCGATCAGGATTTTCTTGAGCCAAGTTATGGAATCGTAAACGACCAGAGTGGACGAGGGATTAAGCTGCCCCGGCAAACTTGGGCACACCGGTTTGTAGAGCTTTTTTAAATGGGCCAAGTTAATGCCGTAGAATTGGTTCACCTCCTGGTCCGTGAAAATGAGCGATTCTTTTAGCAGTCCACTTACAGTGTAAAAATAAGAAATTTCTGGGATTTGACGCATTTGGCACCCGGTGTCCAATAAGTTACCGGGCGCACTTAACAACCCAAGTATCTTATCCGAACTGTATATGTGATCTGGAAAGTTGAGAAATTTGGTGTGCCAATCCGTGAAGAAGGATATCTTACCGTTTTCGATGTAACGCGCGTCACGAACACCTTCGAGTTGTTCTTTAACGGTAATGGTTATACGGGTCGAAAAGTCTCGGTCATAAAACGGGAGTGGTACGTACCAAGCTACGCTGGTGGTCATCGAATGCTCCTTTTTACCATTGATTTTCTCTGCCATCACATAATATTGTCATAATTGAATTTAATAATAAAATACAGGTATGATCTTTTGTTGGTAACTTATACTGACTGGTCTTATAAAGAGATCGAGTCCAATTGCTTATACATTTCAGTATGTCTACTAACAAAAGATTATACCTATATTTATATACAAATTCAATTCCAAACCATGGCTATATCATATGAACTTTTTACTAGATATATTAAGAGAAGAATTCTTCAATCCTGTTTTGGACAGAATTTGTTGATGAACGAAAAGGGGTGAGGCATGCATTTCCAAATGAATGGGCCCGTAATCAGTTCCCGTTTTCACGAGGTATTCGTAATCGATCAATACGGTCGGGTCTAAACCTCGTTTAAAAATTTGTTTTGCCATATCCGTAATAGAATTTGAAGCTTTATTTAGATCCTGATTACATGCCAACGAGATCTTTACGTAGACTTTTATGGTCTGTTTGGCGTAGTAATCCTCATTGACCGGTATATAGGGGCGAGAAGAATTATTGAACGGGACAGATTTGTTGGACGAATAGGTATTTTGCGTTTCATTCCAATCTAAGTTTGGCAAGTGATGCAAGAACGACATGTAGTATTTATGGTACAGTCCCATGTTTTGTTCCCGAATTTTTCGAATTTTAAACTGCCAAAAGCACGGCGTTTCCAGTTCGGAAAATAGAAGAATTATTTGATGAGATATTATTATTGTGAGATATTGTATAAACAGGTACAACCGTTTAATGACCATTTTAATTTTATTATCGAATCGAGTATTCGAATTTATATTACATTTAGCAGTATATTTTATATAACTTTATACAAAAAATTGTATATAACTTTTCTATTTTCTCATCTCTTTAATAGAATCGGACGATTAAGCGCCTGTAGGTATTTCAAACTCAAGTTAAGCAGCGTTCAGCGTGGTTAGTAGTTGGATGAGTGACCGCCAACAAATCCAAAAGCTGTCAATTTCTCTAAAAGCCTAGGCCTAAAAACCTATGTCACCGGTGCATGATAAATCTCATTTAACTATACGGGACTTGCTGTAGATTTAAAAAAGTCAACGCCTATATGTGAAATAAGGCGGGAATCATTTTAATGTTTTAACTTTTTTTTTTCAGACATAAATATTTGTTAACCTGTGTAATATAACGATCTAAAAATAAAAAGAATAAAAATAGTGACAAAACAAATATAAAAACGAGTTAAAAAATCAAGCCTTGTTAAAAAACAAAAACAAGGCTGAAAACAAAAATTATTCTAACCGAGCCCTACTGGATAGATATTGGGGTAATCTTAATAAGCATTTTTTTTTAAATAAAAAAAAATTTAAACCATTGGGCAATCGCAATATAGAGTCCATTTTGTACCTGAAACCTTCAATCTTTTTGGGATAAAAAATGGACTCTTGCTTATATAAGGTCTAAACACATAAAAAAATAAAGAAATTTTTTAATAACTTATATTAATGAGTATATTAAACAATGTAAGAGAGTAAACTTATATAAAATATAAAAACAATGGCCAAAAAAAACAAAAAACTGCCGAAACCCGGGATCGAACCAGGGACCTTTAGATCTTCAGTCTAACGCTCTCCCAACTGAGCTATTTCGGCGATATTATTCAAGCTATATTTTTAATAATATAACCAATGCATAAAATAATTTTCAATGTTAATAATTTTTAAACTTTATAGAAGAATTATTATGGATGATTAATAAAAAATTAGGCATTAATCATATAAATTTCCTATTTTTAGATAATGGATTTTTCTATTAAATTGAAACTGTAATAAATATATTACTTAAAGCTGTTAAAATTGTACATTATTTAAAAAATAAGGTAAAAAAAAGTTTATAATTAAATTATATTTATTGTCAAAGCTTATCATTAATAATATTAAAGGTGAATTATTGCTATTATTAATTAAAGGGTAAAGATATACCTTTTATAAAATAATTTTTGAAATGAGAGGGAATTGGCAAACTATAATTGGCTGTCCCAAAGGTTATTATTTTTTTCAACTTTCTAAGAAAAATTTATTTGAAGACTTTGTTTTTGTATGTTTTCAAATATTTAATTATCCTACTTAATTTCAAAAATGCTCTCTGACAAACAAAATTTTAACATGAATCTAGTTTAAAATATAATAAGGCAGAATCCATAAATTATTATTGTTAAGTTATCAACATATAAGATGTTAGCAACATTTTTTCCAATTAAGAGTTGTAATAAAAAAAATTGTACATTAATAAGCCTTGTTTTATATAATGCCTTTAAAAGACTAAAAATAATAACTTTTATAAATATTGTAGCGCAATAAAGCTAAAATGTCCTCCTACATATTTAAATTTATTACAAGTATATCAACATACTTATTGAGTTTGACTTAATTATTAGAAAACTGCCACTAACTTCAAAACTAATTTTTGTGTATAAGGGTTTGTGTGCCAACCAGGTTGGTTGTAAATACACTGGCATTAATACTTTGAGGCAAGTTCTACTTAGTTTTTGACCTTTTTTATTTTTAATAATATTAAAGAGGCCTTTCAGCAAATATTTTATCAAAATAGTTTGCAGCAAAAATACAAATTTTAAGCATTATTCTTAATTTATAATTTTGATTTGTGAGGTTTATGAGAATAAATTAAATGCCCTTCCTTTAATTATTTTTTTTTGTTTTAAAATGTGATTTTATTAATTTCGAATAGTATTTCTAAAAACATTTTTATGGTCATCTAGAGGTATTTTTCCTTTTTGGCACCAAAAATACATAAAAATTTGTTAAGGCCTTTTTTAAAAAATAAATGCCTTACCTTTGGTTTGGGTCTTTTAAATCTGAAGACAAATAATATAGTATAAGTGAAGTTTGCAAGTTGCAACTATACAATTAATAAAAAACCCATTTTTTGCTTTATTATCAATTGTAACCTTAATTTTTTCAATTAACATAATGAAATGTTAAAGTTTTAAAATTATCAAGCTAATTAAAAATTCATGGGTCCAAACGCGATTTTTTATTAGGATAAAATCATTAAAAAGATAAAATTTAATTATTTTGTATTAAATTTTTTTTTTATTAAAATTTGCTTTTTGACTCTCCCTTGTGCTTCCTACAATTTTTATTGGTATAACACGAATTTTTGAAAAACGGTAAGCTGTATTAGAGAAAAAATATTCTTAATTTAAGTTAGTTTATATGTCACAAATTTGTTGAGCAGTGTTTATATGCGATTTTAAATTGTTTGTCGTTACTTTAAGAAATAACAGGCTGCATAATTAGGCTGGCTAAAGTTCAAGAATTTGGTAGATCATATTAATCTTCCGCACATAAATAATCTAATCCAGGGGGTCAACATTTATTCTACTTGCATGTCAATTAATTTTAGATTTTCAATCAGCCTTGGCTGTAAATGTTAATAATTGTTTCGCATAAAAAAATTAAAGTTACAGAATTATGTAGCTTTATTCGAATTTTGAGTAAAAAATCATTGCAAGTATCTCGACTCAGCCTGCCCAGCCTTTTTGGCACCCGTTGTGGCGGCCTACTTAGCAAGGAACATTAAAGATTATTTTTTTGGAAAATAGCACATAGACAATCGTCCCCTGATAACCCAAATCTTTTATTTATGTCAATAAAAGCAAAAAAATATTCTTGATTGAGTAACACTATTTGCATCGTGGTGAATAAATATTTGGCAGGTATATCCTACACCTGAGATAATTAAACGAAAAAAAAACACTGATGAAATAACCGTAGAATAAAGCTTAATCACTTTTGTTTGTGATTCCATTTATGTATTGCTTTTCCCTACTCATGTTCATAACTTCTATATTTTAAAGCAGCAATTTAACAAAACTAAGGGTAGTCTGCAATTATCCCGAATTCAATTTATTCAGCGGATCACATAAGCACGAGAGCCATTTAAATTTTATGAATGACCTCTATCACCTAATCGCACCGGCCTTTCATTACCATTTATAACTCATTAGCTAAGTTAAGGCCCTCATAAAATTTAAATTTAAAAAATAAAAATTAGCAAATTTGATGTCATATAAATTTTAATTGATCAAGCATGAGTGGTTGAAACGGGATTACTACCTTTAATATTTTGACCTATTTATATCGTAAATGTCAACCTTCATTTTAGGCTTTTAATGTTGCAAACTTCCTATACGTATATAATAATGGTAAAAATGATATTTGATAAATAAAAAAATAAGGTATTTAAGCCTCATGTTAAGCTCATATATATTAATTTTCATAATGTTTCCTTCAATCTAATTAGCTGACTCTGTAATATACGTTGTCCTACCTAATTAATCTACAACGCACGTTGATAATGATTGTCGCATTAGGGGATTTGCTTACTGAATCATACATGTCAGCGCTTTAACACGACTTTAGGCTATTTTTTGACTTGTGCCTCGGCATAAAGCATATGTAATACAGCAACAATGACAAAAACTAGCCACCGCCTACATGTCCAGGTAACTTGGCGAAATTTTGCTTTATACGTACCATTATTACTTATATACCGCCTCGTGTTAATTAATTGACCACAGTAAAGTTCTAGGCTTATAATTGTTATGTCTTTATTTTTATACTAATAACTGACCACCGGACACTAGGTTGCAACCAGAGCTCTCCCACCTGCTTTCCCTTTCTGTGCACACATGCATAATTCCTATTATGTCCCGCAATTTTTCCAATCAAATATATCGGAAGGTAATTACGTGTGGTCAATTCATTAGCTTTTTACCTCTGTCGCATTATAACAATAATAAAACTCATTGTCGCCAGCCAATGTCTCAACCTCCGAAACAATAAAATATTAATATTGTACATGTATTATACATATATATAAATATATAAGGTCGGATCACTATAAATATATATATAAACTATTGTTTTCAATAACAAAGCTTGGTGCGGTTTAAACATAAATAAATTGGTTTTCCAAGCAAATTTTGGCACGCCTGTTAGAAGCCAAATCCATACAATAAACGGACTTATGTCACGATGAATTAAAGAAAGAAAGCTGTCGTTGTTACACGGTATATTTTTGTCTGCCTCACCTTGGCAAAAAATTTTGCACTTTTCTAAAATGGTTTAAAAAAAGGTAACTCGTGCCATTATTTTCGGCCAGAAATGGCTTCACTTTAATATAAAAAATTATAAAATGTCCTGTCAGTGTTAAGAACACACCACTTGATATAACTTGTTTAAAGATCGATTCTGAAGTTGTAAAAAATGTTAAGTGAATCGGGAAAAGTATTTGAATGACCTTGTGCCATAAGGGTTGAGCATAAAATTATATTAAATTTATAATGAATTTAAAAATGTTTTCCCTTTCTTGACTTACCCATTATGTCACCTATTGTATAACATTAACGGTTGACCAGCGTCTAGATAAAGCATTTTGTACGAGTCCTTATTCTATTTTTTACATTAACATTGTCCGTCATTTTTATTTGTATATTTAAAATATATTACTCTCTCCTAATACATAATATCAAGTGCTCAATTAAGCTAATGACAATGTATAAGTGAAGGATGCATTTATGTGTGCATAAAGGTGAACTGATCCGATTAGGTATAAGCTAGTTTAAGAGTATGACTTTGCACCTATATTACCTGGTACGTTCCATTTAAAGAGCCAATTCATCAATAGTAATACTAGGGCCCTGTAACACTATTTAAATTAAATGTCAGACCATTAGTTAGGGCACGTTAAAAATGATAAATGTCTATTTAAAAGTTGTGTAATTTGTAAAAAAAACGAATTTTTGCCAAATTCAAATGTAAGGACAGAAAATACTTTTCCAAAAAAAATTTGAGGAAAATAAAATTTTAACAGTTTCCAGAATTTTATAATGATTCGATAAAAACTTACTTAAAATAAACGGATATATAATCAGGTCCTTTTAGGAGCTGGTCTTAATATCTTAAGTTGGCTTATTGTAAAGATGTGAATATCTCGTTGAAAATCAGGTGACTGAGAAGACGTGTAAATTTTTACAAATGCCTAAACTTCTTTAGAGCCTATCGATTAAAACATTCGATGGGCTGGGTTGGTTTACTTTAACAAATTTTTGCTTTGCTAAAGGTTTCACTTGTAGTTCAAGACTCGCGCTGATTATGTCGAAAAATATATTAACCAGTTGGTGCTTTTATATGCTATCTGTGAGCCATTTAAAAGCCCCAATAATCAATTATTTTTTTTCAGTGATTGATTCGAGCATTCCGTGTGAAACCGTTTTTTTAATTTATATTTTTTACTCAGGTTCTGTGATTTGGAGTTTAAAATCTAGATCTAGTTCTGTACTTTCCCATGTCATATTTATTTTTCTTCAAAATAAAGAATGTCAAATTTAATTAATTAAACTAGATATGTAATCTTTTGGAGATATGAAATTGCTTAAATTAGGTCTTTTATATAAATGAAATTTTAAAGATTTTCTGTCAATTATCTCACGTATTTATCAACAAAGGGTGTGTGGCCTTCCATTTATATATCCATTTATTAAAATACATTTCAATGATCAAAAAAAAACAGTGTCCAAGGGATACTGAAAAAAATATGCGTCAAAATTATTCATTGTAAACGGTCTATATACACCGACGTACAAAATTTCATTTCCACCCCCTTAAGGTGTCACTAGATTATGTTAATATCCATATGAAATTTCTTAAATGAGCGCATTTTAGGCTGAGAAATTTTTATTTTTTGGTCAAAAATAAATGTAAAATGTATGCATGTTTCTATTTATGCAGTGATATGCTAAAATTGTTTTTACAAAATAATTTTCTTGATTTTATGCGACGTTTGCTATAATTCTAAATGCAGCTAATGTATAAAATGATACATGATTTTAATATTTTTGACAGTACCTTAAAAACAAGGTGAGCAAACCTATTTTTTATTTCAAATAAATATAGATTTTAAACCGCCTGTGATATTCCCTTGTCAATCCGGCACATTTTTTAACTCAGGCCCGGCCCGGATTGGCCCGGGTCCGAAATTATGTTTTTAAAATTGGCCCGTCCCGAAATTACAAATAAGGGCTCGAAAAATTAATATTTCAAGCAGTGTTTAATAAAAAAGAATTCAGCCGCAGTGAATTCCTCAATTTTAGTGAATGGTGAGGAAAGAAAAAAGTGAATATGAGGGAATTCACTTTTTAACGGGGGTGAAAAATATTCAAATGAAAAATTTTCATTTACAAAAAAATGAATATTCCTCATTTTAATAAAAAAGAACTCAGTTTTTTTATTTTTTGGTAAAACGGAATTTAGATAGTATTGATAAACCTCTTTTCTTTTTTTTTCAATATGGAATTTTTTCAAATGAGTCGGAGTGAGGTACTCCGGGCAATTTTTGGTAAACTTAGTTTTTTTATATGGCCAAACTCATGTTTGTTATTTTTACATTTTATTAAAAAATTTTCATAAGTTTTTTAAAGAACCAAGCTCAAATTTATTAACTTTTTAATAATATTTCCTTAATTTGGTATTCTTGGGTTCTAAATGCCGTTTTAAATTAATTCACACTCAAAAGCAATTATACCCAAATTTGGCAGCAGTTCCCCGTGATATTCTTAAAGTTCAAACTGATAAAACAAATATGCAAAATTTTGCCTTAGGTAATTTTGGCTGCCAAAATTAGAAAACTTCAATGTATAAGCATTTGCATATTAACAAACTTTGTCAAATATTATAACGCAACCTATGCAAATTTTCGGTTGCCCAAGTCCGGCAAAATAAAACTGTCTAAGCTTATACTAAATTCTTTATTTTATTAAATAAATTAAAATTTTTTATTAATATGACTTAAATAAAACTTCAAATTCGGTTTTTAAAATAGTTAAAAATGCGGAATTTAATTTAATTCGTAGGAACGTTACTCGGTTAAATTTTGTAACAAATTAGAATATTTTATTTATTTTTAACTATTTATTTGGCCCAAATGGGTATTGCTAAGTTGCACAAATTACTCTTAACAATCATTTCTATTTTTATTAATAAGTTAAAGCGAATTCTTGCCAGAATGCCTATATTTTGTTTTCAAAACAGTCTGTTTAGCACATGATATTAAATCAAAAAAAAAAGTTGCAAAATTTTACTGGCCCAATATTTGGAAACCTCAATGTATAAGTATTTGAAAATTAACATCCATCCTTAAATATTTTAACGCAACCTACGCAAATATTTCCGTATTTATTTAATTTGACGAGGTTGTCCAAGGTAAAATAAAAACTTGCTTAATCATACAAATCTGGCCCAGCCTATTAGCTCTTCATAATACAGCAATTATATCTTTAACCAAATCAATTAGTTTACATATTTCATATATATGATGATGGTATATCACTATAAAATAATTTTAGAGGGTGATAGTTCTTGAACCAAGAAAAAGCACAGATATTGTACATCACAGATATTGTACAAAATGACGTCATTTTTATGAGAGAGTTCCGAGTACCGTATATAATAGCAATCCAATGAATATTTGTGGGCGGTCAAATTGAATGATTGACAGGGGCTTTATACACAAAACTATTGGAAAAATTGAGTTTTTAGGCTCCTTGCAGCAATGTGAAATGACCAGGCCCGATTCTAGCTTTCTCCATTTGGGGTGGCAAAAAAAACGCTTGGGGTGGCAGTAAAAAAAGGACCACCTATAATTTAAGTAAAATTGGCATAGCATTAAATTTAGGATTTAAAGAAATTTTACTTACTATCTGAATTTATACAGATATTGTAGAATTGAAACTTCTGCTTATTGGATTTATAATAAGCTTCGTTCCACACTTGTCTGCGATATAGGCATTGCTAAAGAGATAAAATAAAATTTGTGTGGTCACGCAAGATAAATGATCTATTCATATTATTAATTAACAATTTCTAATATAATTTTATTATTACTAAATTGAATATTATTGCGAAAGTAAGTTTTTTTAAGGTCCTGCCGGGATGACTCTTCCAATATTTGAGAATATTAAAGTCGTTTTCAGGAAACGTAAACTCCAAAATCGCAGCTTATTTTTTAAACCGGTTGAGGTATAGTTACTAGGAACTCGTTTAATTTTCTAAGCAAAAATTCAGTCTCTTCATTTGCCGCTGGCAAAGAAGTCACAGCCTTACTTTCTGATGGACACACCCTGGGATAAATGGTCAGTATATGATCCTAATTTTAAATAAAAAAAATGAGAATTTATTATACTAAAAAAAATTACAAAAGAATAAATTGTAAAGGGAGTTAAATGCATATATACCTTGAATTATCGCATATTTTTGCAAATATAGAAACAAGAGTATATATTAAGACTTTTTTTTAACTTTTAAAAGCCCAACATTAGCATCATGGCTTTTTTGTATCTAATAACATTAACAACGCAGAAATTCCAGATTTTTACTTTTCAATTGAGTTCACTTGGCTATTCAGCTTGTTCGGAGAAGCCATTTGAGCTCATTTGAGGAGAAAAGAAACAAAATGCATTTTTTTGAGAATTATTCATTTTTATAATTAGGAATTTTTTTTGAGGTGAGTTGCAAGAGAAAGAAATTTTTTTTTTCATTTGAACTTTTTCAAATAAGGGGGGGGGGGGTAAAAAATGGTAAAGAGTTGAGTTCAAAATATGGCTATTTTTGCCAAAAATTTTGAACTGTAACTCTTACAAATTATTAAACACTGATTTCAAGCTAACAATTTCTTTCTATTCAACAAATTTTTAAGATTATGAGAGACCAGCCCTGCCATCTTAGGGATTTTTAAAACCGTTTACGGTTTTTTCAAATCAAAATTTGTTAGCCAACTAATAAAATTTAAAAAAAAAATAATTAAAATAAAAGATTAAAAAACATAAAATTATTGAAAATATGATTCTTTAAAACAGCTATTTGATTCAAACTTCAGATAATATTTTTTTTCAAAACCGATAATTGTTTCTTATTAATGTAAGGATGGAAATATTAAGTGAATTTATAAAATGAGAAAAAAATTGTTATATTTTTTCTCTTTAAGTTAGGTCAAATTTGTTTTTTGATCAAATTTAACCATTTATATAATATATGCCTAAATAGCCGAAGTCTGAAGAATTGGAAACGGAATATGTATTAGAGTAAGGACCATGAGAATAAATGCCCCCCAGTTTCATAATTTTTAAATTTCACCGTCGACCTGTGATATCAATCGAATACAATGTGTTGAAATAAAACCCTTTATAATATGATATCAAAGTTGTCTACTCTATCCCTTTTTAACAATAAATAAAATTAATATAGTTTTATCTGTTTTAAAAATCGTCCCACTTAGGCCTAATTTTTCTTTTTTAATTTAGGCCAGGCCCTCCAGGTTGTTTTTTCGAGGACCAACACTGAGTCGAGAAGGGGGGGGGGGGGCTTTCGGGTTATGACATTGAATATCTAGTATGGCTGATGAAGTTTGAATTAAATCCAAAAATCACTTTACCAAGAATTTGCTGAATATAAAAAAAAATCTTCTTTTAACAAAATTATTCAGCAAAAATTTTGACGCTGTTGTCACTAGAGCAGAAAACAGCAATTTTGTAGGCTTTGAAGTAAATTTTTAACATAAAGCCACGTTCAAAATGAATTACATTTGCATAAATGATGAAATAATGGAGATGTGAAAATGGTCAAAGTCATTTTATATATTCGACAAAGAGCTGTTTTTAATTAAAGTATATACAGCATATTTATAAAAATAAAATATTTATTGAAATCTTTTAAAGAAAAGTATATTAATAAGTTTTATAACTTTATTTATGTAATTCGAAAATAGAAAAAAATATAAATTTTTTTTAAATATGATTTTGGACGTGTCAAGGAAAAAAATAATAAAATTGTCAGGGCAAATTTTTAACCAATTAAAATAGTTTTAAAAACCTTTAGATTTGTGAAAGACTCCCAAACTGTAGCGGGATATTATCCTCCAACCAGTCAAGTATTTATTGTCTTAATTACTTATACCAATTGTTGCTTGGTTATGCTATAAAATTTCAATACAAATTTCAATGTTTATAAACACAGTCAAGGGCGTAGCAAGTTGTAAAGCTTGGGGGCGGGGGGTTTTAAAAAAAAATTTTTGCCAAATATTAATGGAATTTTAAATGTAATTTAATTTTATATTTAATTGGTATTTAGTTTGGGGGGGGGGGGGGGATATGCACTAAAATTTTTTAATTTGGGTGGGGATATGGCATGCTTGGAGGGGGTGTCATTCCCAACCCCCCCCCCCCCTCTCCTACGCCAATCAACACAGTGCGTTTTTATAAATACTTTGTGCGAAACATTTAATTGCCCAATTGTCAATTTATAATTGTTTTATGATATTTTCTGATATTATTAAATTAAATGTTAAATAGCATAGGTCAAATTTTTGAAAAATATGAGCTACCTTTAAAGACGACTTGTTAGCTTAGGGATTTTACGATTTTTTTCAATCAAACTTTGTAAGCCAGTTATAAACATTGATTTATTGTGAAAAAGATACAAAAAAAATAAATATTGAGAAACTTTATTTTTATATCAAAAACTGATTCAAACTTTAAACAAATACAATTAAACCCGATAATAAATTGTGTCCTATTTAGGTTTAGGTGACAAATACTCTGTACAACTTAAATGTTGACGTAAAAGCTTTTTACTTAAAATTATTTTTCAAGAGATTAATAAAAATTACAAGTGATTTTAATATGAGAAAAGAAAATTCTTAAATTTTTTTCCCTTAAGGTTCTCGAGGTCGCAAAATCTGTCAATTTGGTTGGGCAATTTACCGATATATGCCTAAGAAACCGAAGCAGAAACTTCGGAAAATATGTATGAGAAAACCATCATGGGTATTATAATCTCCCATTGCCATAATTTTTTTTCACTCGTTGATTTTTTGTCGACCTGTGTATCAGAGAAATCTCTATTAGATATGTGCCAACTTTTTAATACATGTCTAACTCTCAATTATTATACTTTTTTTTTTATTTAGGGCCTATAAATTTTTATAAAAGTTTTTGCCTTATTATCAAATATAGAAGATGACAGGGTGAAGTTTTTTATAATATTTGATTTTGAAAGATTTTTATATATTTTTTAATTTATTAATATTTTTGGCTCCCTGTCCAATATTTTTTGATTTTAATATAATATTACAAATCATGACATAATTTTCAACAATAGACCAAATAATATTAAGAAAGCGCCATCTAATTTCTAAATACTTTTATTATTTCTTTTTGTGAGAGCAGGAATGTGAAATAGCAAAACTTTAAGCAATGTCCGATTTTTTTTTAACTTGACATGTCCGTTAAGTTTTTCTTCCCGAAAAGGGGCCGAGCATGAACACGCCTATTTGGAAACTTGAAATATTAGTTAGTGTCTTTGATAAGTTTATTGACACCAATGCACCCTTACAGCGTCACCGTTTTATTGATACATATGTAAGGTTATCAAGATTGATCCTTTTCTAAGCAAACATTTCGAGACAATTTGTCTACCAAAAAACAAAACTTTATTGTTTCCACTAATCAATACTTTAAAACTTAATTCAATAAAACAAAAGATTTTTTGTTATTTCTTTCATCGACACCAAATCAAACAAAAATCTTATAATACCCATAAAATTTACTGTAAAAATTCCAATATAAGGAGACTCAAACCTTTTCTCAAAAAATCCTTAATATGATTTTAAATATATAAATGGTTCAACTATATCAACTCGATTATTGCTAAGAAAGTTGAATTTACCTGTACAAAGGTGCAAAAATCACATTGATGAAAAAGAGTGTTATAGTAAAATAAATATATATCTCATTTTTTTTCGCATTATGTTCGGCGATCATGTTTTTATAGGTAAAGAGAATAAATACGCTATATTCTAAAATTAATACCTCCCATCTATCTGTATCTAATATATTAATATTGTCCTATTTTTTAACATTTATTATTATTTTTTTGATCCTAACGGAAGGTATATTTTATTTATACAACGATGACCAGAACGCGGCGGCAAGTATATAAAGGACTGAACAAAATTACAAATTTATAAAAAACAAATTTCTTTAAATACTCATATTTTAAATTAATTTTTTTTTTGATAAAACTACTTTTTTGTTGCTGTTTTCATTCTTTTAACATAAAAAAAAAATTCGTAATTCAATTTCGTAAATATATTTGAATATCAAATCAGTTTCAAAATTTATTCATGGCCCTACCATTAAATCCGTTGGGAAGACCATCCATTTTTAATAGAGCTGACATCATCCCTAGTTATGATTCAACAATCTCCTCAACTCCGACCATTAAATTACATCAAGGCGGTCTGTCAAAAAAGACCGCTCGCCCCTTGAATGAAAGCGGTGTCAGTCTAGGGTCATGTGAGGAAGTAGCGACTCTCAACGATTCTTTGCTCTCTTCCGAAGGCTACGGAACCGAAGAAGAATCTTCCTCATTGCCATCACCCTCAAGTTGTTGCCGTGAAGGTGAGCCCAATTCAAACGCACGACATGTGCCCCAAACAAGTTGTAACACGGGCCACCTGGACGGTGGTGATGATTTGTTCCACGAGGCAGCGGATCAAAATATATTTGAGTCCCCGACGTTTGACTCGATGATGGGACAGATACCTACCTCATCTTCCGTGTGGGACGGAATGCCACTTCCCCTTAGTCCTGATGACCCCGTCCTATGTAGTGCGGTTGTTTTGGCTAATCTGCTAAAGACTCAGACCCAATACGCCGTACCATATGATTATTTCAAATCTCATAACTATTCCAAATCAAAATCTTCAGCCCAAAAATTATTAGGTGGTTATGTTGCCACTAACGGACCAAATGACAGTTGTAAATTCGATTGCGAAATAACGAAGGATATGAGGAAGACGCTCTTAACGTGGATGTATCAGGTAGTAAAGCATTTCCGTTTCTTGTATTTTTTTTTAATTTTGTTGCACAAATAAGGTGAATTTTTATGTTTATCTATTTTTCAAGCCAGCCAAAACTACCTATTTAATAGTATTTCTATTTTTTAGCTAGAGAATAAAAACAAATTTGGCGGTAGTTGGGGTTGCAAAAATTGAAATTGTGTCTGAGTTTTAGGTTAATCAAACAGTAATATTTGCAACGAACATAATGTATTTTTGATGCAAAATACAACAAGTTTCAAACTGAATAATAATTTTAGGATTTGCTTTATGATGTCGGTTGGGATTTTTAACAAATGTTAAAATATCATTTAATTTTATATTTCTAAATCTTGATGTTTTAAATATTAATGCATTTTTTAGGTATGTGACGAATGTGGCTACAAACTTGAAATCTTCCTGTTTGCGGTGAGCTTGCTCGATAGATTTTCGGCACGCCATCTACGCCATATCCCCAAATCACATTACCAACTCATCGGCGCCGTCGCCCTTTTCATATCCTCCAAATTCAAAGAGGTCCACCCGTTATCAGCCATCCTGCTGAGCACGTATACGGACCGAACTTACGCCCCACACGACATCATCGTAAGTGATTTTTAGGCCTTTAGGGTCGTCTATAAGGGCAATCTAAGGCGATGTTTAAAAGCGTCAGGCAATTTTTAATATGGAAAGTATTGGCCAAAAAAATTATAAGTATCTTAGGCGCCTAAAAGCAGTTTGCTTAGGGGCATCCATAAGCCACCAACCGGCCCTGCTCATATTTAAATAGCTTGAATCTGACTATTTCGACTGACTAAACGATTCTTAACAAATAGTCTGCCAATTATCATTAAAAAATATATTAACTATCTTAAAATCTCAACATCGATATTTATTTAGTCACACATACTAATTTGTAAAAATTTTTATTAATATTTTTGTTAAAAAAAATTTTTTTTTTGATATGTAATGGAATTTGTTGTATTGAAATCACCAATTTAATTTTTCATAGATAAATTAGTTTGCATTTTTGCTAGTGCAAACATATTCATATGGTCAAATTGGCCTTACAATAACCTCATTATCAGTGTGTCGACATAAAAAGACCATATCATGGTTTGCTTTGAGAATTTCTAAAATTACATTTGCTTATTTATTCCAGGAATGGGAGCTCTACTTCTTAACGGCGATCGATTGGGAGATTGGATACGTGAATCACGTGACCTTCCTCGATGCCATATTTGAAACGCTTGAGAATTGGCCAGCTGACATTATCGAAAGGCTGCGCGATAACGCCTTACAATTAGTCCTCCTCGGCACTTTAGGTTAGTTAAATTCTATCTTAGGGCACGTGCAAAGTGAGTTTTTATTTTTGTAAAATTTTGAAAAATTTTATTTTGTAATAAAACGCAAATTTTCAAAAAGTTGCCAAATTTAATATATGCACATAAAATGCTTTTTCTAAAATAAAAAATGTTTGAAAAAATTTTGAAAAAAAAATAAATTTTTAAAATTTTCAGAATTATCAAAATTTTACGAAAATAAAAACTCATTGCACGTGCCCTTATTCTCAATTTTTACTAAATTTGGACCGGGGAATATATTAATTGCATATGTTTGAAATCACTAGCAGCTGTTCCCTGGCCTACCTTCTTCTGTCAAATAAACTTCTCCTTTTGGTTTGGCCCCAATTGTTAGCTCTTAACAGACCCGTTTTTGAATGATTAAGTTATTTGGATGGCAAAAAAATAATTATTGGAAAATTAACAAAAATAAGAGGTTTGAAATGTGATAAATTTAACCTAAAATCAACTTGTTAGGTTTAAAATCATACTATAAATTTTTGTAAGCACCCGCTTAATTTTTTTTTAAATACAGCTGGCACGGCCTTTAACTCTTAGGCCGGATTTAACAGCATTCAATTGCTAATTTTTTACTATATAATATATGTTTTCTTCATTCGACAGACGGTCAACTCATAGGTGCACTGCCATCTGAGCTTTTAGGGGCTTGCATTTACCTTTCATTCTTACACTTCGAACAATGTAACCCGAATTACGATTTTATTTTTCCCCGACTCTTTCGACACCTACGAATGTTATTGGAAGTTGAACAAGTATATACTGATTAATTTTCCAAAATTTTCTTTTCTGTTTTGAACTAAAATTTTAGTCCTAGCGGATAAATTATGCCAAACCACTAATTTGGCCGAGTTTCATTCATAGCCCTTTCAAAAAATTTTATGTGATTTAAGATATAACCTTAATCTGATTAAATCTAATCTATTATTGGGTTAACAATCCACCAAACGATTCCAGGTTTTATTTGGAAGAGAACACTCTTTTGAAATGTTTGGCCACACATACATAAAAACAAGGGCGAAAAGTTCTATATTGTTTCTAAAAAACATTTTTTTAACGGGCAGTAACTAGCCCTCCCCACATGTTTAACCGGTCGGACTAGGCCAGAGTTGAGCCTAACTATTTTAAGAATTATAGCAAAACGCTGTAACTTAAGGGCTCTTTTCACCTTTGTTAGCTGATTCAACGACAGATTTTCAACTGAATTTAAAAAAGTCAAATTTATTTACAATTCTTTGGAAAATTTGTATATGAATTTGGTTAAAAATGCCATTACAAATATAAGACGAACGTTAGGTCACCACAATTTAACGCCAAAAAATGTTAAGTTTTAAGTTCCTCATTTATTTGAAACCGATAGCCCCAGACTCTAATTTTAATTTAAATTTTCACTTATATTAGGACACTTTTGTAAACCACGCAACATCAGTGCACCAATCTTTCCTAGACTACCTGTCGAAATCGGATCCCTCGCATTTTCTCGTCTCATCCAAACTCAAATTTTGCTCAAATTTTTGAACCGTAAACTAACACTCTTGGTTGAATCATCAAAACATGACATTGTTATTTGAAGAGAGCCATTCTAATGAAACGTAAAAAAAATGACAAAATTTCCCATATAAAAAAGTACATGTGTGCAATTCCATTATTTTTATGAATGTTATAAATACATGTCTTATTTCCCCTAAATGAACCGTTATTATGTAATTTAATAACCGCGATAAATGAATTTTTAGACTATAGTGATAGACTCATCTTCGCCTTAATAATACCAAAGCCAATTTAAATATTTTTAAAACTGATATTTATTAGACAATCATAAATGACATTTTTCCAAAACACAATTGTTAATGATGATACTCTTATAATTTTTATAATATACATATCGATATATTATCACCTGTAAAAAATTTAATAAAACATATTTATACATTTAAAATATGATACTCGAAAAGTGTTGCGTTACCTGTTAAGTGTCCATTTAGTCTAGTGGGAAAAAACTAATAAACTTTTGCGAAGGGAGAAAAAATATATTTTAACAAAACACTTTTAGCAAGTTAGTTTGGAATGTGAATGGATTTAATAAGATGATTGAGGTTTTCCAAATGTATAGCTGTGATTAAGGGCCGATTTTACATAGTGCAGTAACCCCAGTTGAAAAAGTTTCATTTGGGATTTCCAGCCCGTGATCGGCCTCTGGCGAAAATAAAGGAATGGTTCTCGAAGTTCACATGGGAGGCCCCCGTCTTAGCTTATAATAAAATTGGAAGTTTTAACAGCAACTATTAGAGGCGCTCTACAGAAGTCTTAAGAGCTACTCATTGCTGCTTTAAAGCCTACAATTTAATTAACATTTCGATCTAATTAATTTTACCCAATTAAAAAGTTTCAGTCACGGCTTTACGCGCGGCACATTTTTTTTTGCAAATTTGTGGTAAAGTCAAATCTATTTTGAAGATCTTATTTAAGTTTTTGAACCATAAGGAATCTCAAACAAAAACTTTTTAAATTTTGATTTTAGGGAAGAACTGGGAGTCAATCCCGTTTATTTTGTGAAAAAAAAAAGATTTTAACTATAAAAAATGTACATTTTGGTTATTAAAATATTTAAATTTTTATGTTTAACATAAAATTTGGTTTAAAGTTTTGTCCTAACCTGTTTCTCCTCTTGGTGATGACTTACCTGTCAGGGCTTTGCTCTTTTTACACTAGCGGGTGGTCCGCCAGGTCAAATGAACTTTACCTGGCCGGTTACCTTAGTTTTGATGTAAAATGTTAAAACATATATTTTAGGTTTATGAGAAGAACTAAAAATATAACTCCTCTGAGCTCTTCAATACAAACACTGCTTTTTCATTAAGGCACATACCTTATTCCATTAGCATCATTATGCTCTTTAAATTAACACTTTTAAAACTGATTCATTTGACCTTTGACCCCATTGGAAAACGGACATGATGTTAAGTAATAATCACAAAAAATGAAATGATAATTAATTTTTTACATTCATCATCAACCATAATACCCTGGTCAATTCAAAATGCATTTGACATTTGAACTGTTGTCATATGTGTAACCTGAATTATACCTAATCACCCTGTGAACATTAGTAACGCTCTATCGATAATGAATAATAATAATCATCATCATCATGATATGTACATTATATATACGAGTTTCTATAAAAATTGCGAAACGACCAAATATCTGTCCAGGTGTGTTATACCCTAATTTTTTAATGGATACATTATATGTTTTCACGTTTTTTTTTCTTCGTGGAATTAAAAACCTTATTTTGCAGGTTAATAAAATAGTGCGCGGGGTTTAAAAATAAAAATTAAGAAACAACCCATCTCTTTATCTTAACCAGAGAGCATATGTCCAAGCTAATTTTTTTGCGACCTTATTCGGTCATATAAGTGCAATTATTGTTGCATTGGACTTTGAGTTACGAGGACAATTTTACAATTTTTAGTGCGTTTATATGACGCTATGTGTTGTTAATAATATCAGCATCATTAACTTTCAAGTGAGATATATTGAAAGGTGTATATTTTAGGTTTAAACATAATTTTGTAATATCAGAATCATATTAAAAAACCAATGTTAAGCGTAATTTGCCATCAAAATCTATGTAATTTAACATTCACAGGGTGTCTTTGCCTTTAATAATAGCGCAATAAATGTTTAAAACACACAGGAAATCAGCAGGTACATATGGAATTATTTAATTCAGCAAAACTCAGTGGGACATTATGTTGATAGTTTAAATTACAATGTAAATTAATAAAATATTAGCCAAACATATTTTAGTTATGCAAGACATTAAATATAAAAGTATAATCAATTTGTATCATTAAATATCGCGCCCATTTTTTTGGTGGGAACTAATTATTAGTTTTCATAAAACACATATAAGTGTAATAAAATATAAAATTTTTGGTTATTTGTCAAAGCACCACGAACATTAAAAGCTTACATTTAGGTAATCCCGCCAATGGAAGAGGAAGGGGCGATAATTTAGATTACCTTAAAATTTTACAAATTTAGAAGGTCTTGAAAATATGGGCAAAACCGGTTCCTTTATCCTATGTAGAAAGGCCCAAGCTATAAAAACCGTCTTATTTTGATGGTAACACTAGAAGTTGTTCAAAATGTCGCAATATTTTAAAAATTTTTGTGAAAATTAATATTTGGATTTTTGACCAAACATCTATTTTATATTAAAAACTAGTATTTAAAGTTTTACAATTACATTTTAAGTAAGATAACATAGAATAATTTTCAACGCTACATAAAATTCGATCATAATATCTCACAGTTTTCTCATCCTAATCGATTTTCCAGCTTCTTTCCAGTGTCAATGACCAGTCCTTTTTCACATTTTAATTTGTAGATATTTATTTTAATGGGATGAAAAAAAAAATCTAATTGTTTTAGGATAATAAACTCTAATACAAATATTGTCTTAAGGAGACATGCTGGCACCAACACTGGAAATCAACAATAGGAAATTAGATCGGAAGATGTACAACAAAGATTAAAATTGTTAAAAGTTATCCATAATATTGATACAAAAGCAACATTAAACATATTTAATATGAGTGCGTTTAAACTTAATAAAATTATTTTTTACGATAAAAAATATCAAAAAAAAAACGCTCAGTTTTTAAGCTCATTTAATCTAAAATCTAATGAGTTTAAGCTTTCTTGAAATGAGTCGCCTTTAGGGCAAATACACAATATTAAAATAGGGGCGGGGGAGAATAAAGGTATCGCATAAAATAAATTATTTTATGGCCTTTGGCATCAAAAATCAGGTGTATATTAAAATAAGGGTGCATTTAAAATTTGTTCTTTTTTGGAATTATAATGAAAAACTTCAATTTCTAAAAGAGTATTTCTGAGTCTACTAATAATTAAGATTGGCAACAAATTGTGAACATGCGTTTTATTACTTAAGAGATTTTTTAAAATTTTCAAATTTTGTAATAAATTACATCTATCTACCTCGTACGCGCCCTTAATAGGCTCGAACTGTGCCTATTAGCCTCCCTAAGCAAATTGCTTCCAAGCGCCTAAAACGAACATTTTTTTAATTTATAAGCCCTGTTATGCTATGTAATGGCGCCCCTAAATTTAACCCTTCCGATCCCCCCCCCCCCCCCCTCCTTCAATTTTAAATTAGAAAGAAAGGGGAGGGGGGGGGGTGAGTCAAAATCAATATTACACCTCAAAGGAAAAGCGAATTATAAAGAAAAATTAAAAAATACAAATTTAAAAAAATTTTTTTTCAAACAAATTGTCTTTTTGAAATTGATTGATTAGAGTCAATTAAATTATAATATTTTAAAGTCGGCAAGCTCCATAATACTTCTAAATTTAAAAAGGGAATTCAAAATATGTTTAAAAAGGACTTAAAAAGTAATAGTATATATGTAATTCATATACACTAACTTTCAAAACGCAATGTTATAGCACTTTCTAAACATGAGATACTTCGATATTGCTTTTATAAATAGTTAACAAACTATTGGGACTAGTATTAAAAATGCTTAATCATAAGTTTGCGTTTTTAATTTTTTATGACAAATTTAGAAATGGCCTCATTTACAGATAGGTATCGCCTGTAACAAATTTCAGAACAAGACTTTTGTACCTTTAACAAGTTCAAAATAAACTATTTTTTTGTAATTTTATTCGAAGAACAGTTCGCAATTTAAATAGCCACTTGCTGGAAATTCTTTAGCTCGTGGTCTAGGTTAAGTGATTGTCAATTATCCAACAGGCTTGGGCTATGCCATGACGGTTGTGCCGTCTCTTTAAAAAGATGTAAGGCAAAGGGGGCATTGTTTTAGCAGGTAAAAAACCTGGCTTTTGACTTTTGCCAAGGTTGTAAGGTCTGCATGCTATAATATTCCGGAAAAACAGCGTCATTTTTATATTGTGGTATTGACGAAGAGACGCACTTAATCCTACTGACCCCAAGGGTTATAAACGTCGCCACATAACATTTTCAATGCTCCTCACCCAAAAAAAGTTAGCGCTTGGTCGCGATTATATTCTATTTTGACTTGTAATTTCGATCCTTTACCTTCAGTTGAATAGATATAATTTGTGTTTGAAAATGTCACAATAATTTTTTCAATTTTCTTTTTTTGAATTTAGAAATAGCTATAGCACTCAAATAGCCACTTGGCGTTTGCTTAAGGCTAAATTATATTTTTATTGGCTGCAAGCACGTCCTATAGTATCGCGATGAATCATATCCCTATATAAAGGTGTAAAATTAGGATTTTAGTTTATGTCCGTTTTTCCTCGTGTTTGATTGGTATAGGAAAACCATACCGACTTTTTTTTGCAATAAACAAAAATTGTTTTCCGAACATGCCCTGATCAAAAAATTATTAATTTCTAGTAATTTCTGAAAAACATATATCACAACTTTAAAGAAATCGGTCGATGTATTTTTGAAGAGTTTAGTAAATCTTTCACTTTTTGTGGTGTTATATAATATGACAGTAGCACACTTTGTTATATTAAATCTATAGTTTCAGCGTAAATGATGAAAAAAATATCAATAAAAAGTATAATATTTAATTAGTATATTTCAAGTGTAAAACAAGCTTAAAAAATTTATTTTACATAATTTATATAAATCTTTACAAATGTTATATAAAATAAATGCATGTAGTTTTCAATTAATTGTTATGCTTGTTTGCAACCAATACATAAGCATTGAAACCATATTTAAAAAAGTTGTCATTGTGATCAAGTTGAGGCAGTTCTCTAAAATCCATGCCAATGTCATCCTCGGATATGTAAAGGGAGTAATCCTCAACCCGTAGATACCTGTATTACATATAAAAATGAGACACATGTATTAGAATTTTAACCCGGGTCGTGATATGGCCCCGCCAGCCCGACTTAACTACAGCCCGGTCCACGGAAACCGAGGCTCGGTCCAATACTTTAATTTTCGGCCTAACCCAAATAAAAATACGGCTCGTAAATATTTTATTGCAGTCTATAAATGTTTTGCTATAAAATTATCAATTACTACAGTGTAGTAATAACCCCTTTTTATCACGTAATTAATAATTTTCTGTATTTTAGTCCTTATCAATTAATAGCTAAAAGCAATAATTAAAATTGGCCAACACAATATTATTTCTTTTGAACATTTTAATTTTAGAGCGGAATTTGAATCTTAACCCTGATCTAGGTAGTTATAAAATCTATGATTGAACATTCATTTATTTGTCTTTTCAAATCTATTTTCAATACACTATATAAAAATGCAATCTCCTATAAATTTGCAAATTATGTCGTTATTTGAGACATTAAAAAACTTAGCTGATATTTAAAAAAATTTAATTAATTTTGAAATAAATAATATATATAATATTTGCAATCATGAATATCTTTTGGAGGTGTCCCCCATAAGTCCACCCTCTATATGATTGTTACATTGCTTAATTACATTAAATATTAAAGATAAAAAAGGACAAGCTATTACAGATTAAATAAGGAAGATGCTCATAATAAATTTTTTTAGTATAAAATACAATATTCTTTTAATTATTACAATGGAAACAGGTTTTATTAAAAAAAGAACAACTAACATTTAAAATTTATATATGATTTCAACTTTAAATAAGGTTTGAGATCCTTTTTGACATATTGCCAGAGCGCAAGTCCAATAAAATCTTTTATGGTAACTTGTGTTTTTTGAACTATTGAAAATTCTAAGGTGTGTTGAAATTTATGATTCTGGTCATAATACTTCACAATGTATTTCTTATGCCTAAAACCAAGATTGAACTAAAAGTTAAGACTAATAATTGTTACTCTTGGCTCAAACTTTATATAACTTTTAAAAGGCAAATCTATATCTGTTTCTTCATACTTATCTAAAGATTTTGAGAGATTTGATTCCGTTTGGGATATATTTTTAGCATTAGATATATAAGGAAACAATCTATCTGGTGTTAAACCTTATTATATTTAAACTTTTAATAAAAACTTGAGGTTTCTTTAGATGCAATTGTTGTATTAATTTTAATTGATTGTGGTGAGATAGATGTATTTGATTCACTATCTTCTACTTTTTGAGCTTTCATACATCTAGAGCATCATAAAATTGAAAAATTATTTAAATTACCTAAGCTGATTTGATCTATCACTAATGCCTTCACTTGAGTTTGCATCATTTTCCCCAAAAATAGGATATGTACTCAAATTAATTTCCATGCACCTTTTATCAAATTTAAATATATGCTCAGATATTGAAAATTCATCATTATTTATAGCCTGAGAGATTATATGGTCTTCCAACAATTTTTTGTTGCCCCCAATCATAACTTTACAGACTTAACTTGATCATATGCTTTTTTTTAAATTTATGAATGAATGTTTATAAAGCATGTCCAAATTTTTCAAAAATATTTAGCCTAGAAAATTATATAGTAAAATTTGATATTTACAATCATCATAGCTTTTGTTGGAACATATTATAAATAATAATGGAAAAATATGCAGGATTTTACCAAATCAAAAAATTATTATTGAATATAGGTAATTTACTACTATTGACTATGATTTAGCTCCCCAAACATTGCAAAATCTTTTCATGCTGGTCATCTAAGATCCACAATTATTGGAAACTTTATTGCCAATTTGCATAAAAATTTTGCCATACCTGCCACAAAAATTAACTATTTGGGAGATTGGGGTTTTCAGCTTGGTATAGCTACTTATTAAAATAAAAATAGGTCTTTTAATGTTAGGGCTGCAATCTGATTTGAAGCATAATCTAAACATTGATTATTTGACACAAGTTTTAAAAATTATATTGATATTTTAGATGTATATAGATATGAATGAAAAATACAATAATAATAAACATATTCAAGATCAAGTTTATGATTTTTTGCACAAATTAGACATGAAGGGTTTATTGAAGATTCTAATTTTAAAACTGCATTTAACATAAATTATTTTTGTATAATATTATAGATTGCTCAATATTGAAATTAAAGAAGGATATTGACCAAATAAGTCTCTCAGAAATTAAAAGTATATATGAGGTATTTATTTTAAAATGTAAATGTTTTATGATCTATCCTTTTTAATTTTTAATAAGAATTTGGATATACAATTTGATGTTTATGAAAAGGAGTCTCAGTACATTGAAGAATCTAAAAGAATAACAGATTACTTAATTGCTAATGCCATTGCAAAGAAAATGTAATTAAATATTAATTTTTTTCACCTTATTTTGTGGGTACTTATTATTATATATTTTACCTGCACCATTATGATTTGGCTTATTTTCCCTCTAATGTATATTTAGTTTAATGAAGAATTAAATTTTGAATATTAAAATATTCTAATAATAAAAAGGTTAGATAACTCTGTTACCTATCATTCAAATATTTCCAAAAGCTCAGCTATTTTGCAAAAATCTGATGGTTCTACACTATACCTTACCAGGTTATAATCATTCAGTTTTATGATCATTAAGCTAACTATCCATTTATTATTAGCCTTGTTTTTAAGGGCACGTGCAAAGTGAGTTTTTATTTTTGTGAAATTTTTAAAATTTAAAAAAAAAAAATTATTTGTAATAAAACGCAAATTTTCAAAAAGTTGCCAAGTTTAATATATGCACTTAAAATGCTTTTAATGAAATTAAAAACTTTTAAAAAAATTTTGAAAAAAAAAATAAATTTTTAAAATTTTCAGAATACTCAAAATTTTACGAAAAAAACTCACTTTGCACGTGCCCTAATGACATTTTTTACAATTCAAATTTTATTGGAGTGTGTTTGAACCTATTAAATAAAAATAATAATTTTTGTCTATTTCATTTAAATTTTTTATATAAATTTTTAAAAATTTATAGAGTACAGGCTATAAAAAAGTTTTGTTAGAATTTATTTAAAACAATGTTTGGTTTTTCATATATAAGTTTAGCTAAACTTATATATGAGATTTTTATATTTTTAGCATATTATCTATTGTATTTGAGAAATTTATTTCTAACAATGTTTTGGTAGCACTTACTTTTCATGCTTTTATATTTTATTAACTCTTTATATAAAGCTAATTATCTCAGATTAGCTCCTTTTATTTATTTTTTCTTCCAGATTTATTGAATTACTTAATATAGTTTTATTGCCAAATTCTTTTTATATTTAGCAATTTTTATTTAAAATTGTAAATTACTTGATAACTCGGGGCTGACAGAAAATAAAAAGATACATAATGTGGAAATATTTCTAACCTTCATTTAAATATTTAGATTTTAATATGCTTTATAAAAATATTATTTAGAGATGTTGCCGCTGCCTTACACCGGTTAGAAACGTATAAACCCAATCACATGATATATGTTGTGAGTTACTTTATATATAAATGTTTATAGCCTAAATTAGTATCTATATATATATATACATTGTAACAGGTCGAATCCGGGCAACATTTACACTTTCAAACGCTATTTGAAATATTGCAATACTTTCCACAAAGCAAGGATTGCAAGTAATTTTTTTTTGAATCCCAAATTTTTTTTTTGTTATTAATGTTTAATTATTTCTCCCACAAAAGTTATTTTTACAATTATCGTTTACTAAGATACAATTTTTAATACAACAAAACAAATACAACACTGCCTTATAAAAAAGCAAGTAATAATTAAATTTTTTTTTGTAATTTTTTTAGATTTACGCATCTTAAGTTTGGTCGAATCGCTGGTATGCAAACCCGACTTGGAACGGGTGTGTATGTCAAGGATATGATCGCCCGTGGTACGGAACTTATGGTCGAAAAACTAAAAAACATCTCAAGTTTAAAAAATTGTATTTTAGTTCCCTCATGAATGGCTTATTCGTATGGGGCCTCTTTAAATCTGAGGGGTTTATAATGGCCCTGCCAAGGTTGAATATGGACCAAGACGACCTAGAGTCTAGTTCCCAGACTTAAGAATTTGTTGGTGGTTACCTATTCAATTACTGACCAGGTTCAGCGCTGTCCAACTTTATTCACAATCGCAACACTAGCTTGTATGCTTTTAAGGTAAGTATTTATTTTTTTTAAATATGCCAAATATCTTTGACTTTGGGGCCCTAATCAGAGCAAATTTTAAGTAATTATCTGACTGGTACAATGTATAGCAACAAATCCCAACATAAAAATTGATGAGGTTGCCAAAGCTCTTGCCATCTCGAGTATCATAGTGAATGTGCTTAAAGAAAAACGATGTAAAACCTACAAATTTGATTGGGACCGAGCCCTGGATTTCAAATCTGATAGCGGCAATTATTTGCAATATACGCATGCCCGATTATACAGGTAATATGTATTTGAATTTGCTAACTCATCTTATTTAAACATATTTCGTAGAGGATGGGCCAATATAAATTTTGTTTTGAGAAAGTAAGGACCGTACTTTAAAAGCTTAACAACCTTATTTTATCTACATGCAAAAAATGGAAACAAAAAGGCAAACCAATGCCCTAAATAGCTTAAGGATCTACATATATATTCTAAACTTAAAATGCTTAGCTCCAAAAAATTTATGTAAGGGCACGTTTTAATTTTTAAAATCAGAAAAAGCATTTTATGTGCATAAACTAAATTTGGCAACTTTTAAAAAATTTGCGTTTTATTTCAAAATAAAATTTCTCAAAATTTTGAAATTTTCACAAAAATAAAAACTCACTTTGCGCGTGCCCTAATACAAATAATTTTATTTGCACGTTTATATATTTTAGGACACGTACAAAGTGAGTTTTTATTTTCGTAAAATTTTCAAAATTTTGAAAAAAAAATTTTTGTAATAAAACGGAAATTTTTAAAAAGTTGCCAGATTTTGTTTATGCACATAAAATGCTATTTCTAAAATAAAAAGTTTAAAAAAAAATTTAAAAAAAAATAAAATTTTAAAAAAGAATTTTCAAAATTTTGCGAAAATAAAAACTCACTTTGCACGTGCCCTTACTTAATTTAATATAATTTTTGTATAGTGTGTCCGAAGACATTTATTCACTAAACTTATAAAACGCAAAATAAATTTAATTTTCCGACCTATTTACTTGTGCCAATTTTCAACTTAAAACTTATATTTTTATAAAAAATAAATGTTAGTCTCGAAAATGCGGTACCGCCCGATAATTCCTCTAACAACAACTTGGATGCCGATGTTATTGCCGACGATTTAAATAATTACACGAATGAGTATCAACGCGTTTACGAAAGTTTGGTGAATTTTGAGGAACAAAGTCTAGAGGCCCTTAATCAATACGAATCTTCCGTATTCCTTAATCACCTGTTCACATATTGTCGAGCAGTAAATTACGCTTACAAAAGGTTACCTATCAAAAATGCCCCAACGCCGGAAATTGCTCAATTTAGAAGCCTGTTTTTCCGTTCTTTGAGACTAGTCCTACATAATCATATGAGAGTCGTAGGTTTAAAACCCCTTAACGCCATTTAAACCGCTATAAAATGTTATATTAAGTCAAATTGTAATATTATGTAATTTGTAAATAAAGCACATGTTATTTTTATTAAGGGCACGTGCAAAGTGAGTTTTTATTTTCGTAAAATTTTAAAAATTTAATTTTTTTTCAAAATTTAATGAAATTTTTTATTTCAGTAAAAGCATTTTATATGCAAAATTAAATTTTGCAATTTTTAAAAATTTGCGTTTCATTACAAAATAAAATTTTTCAAAATTATACGTAAATAAAAACTCACTTTATTGCCCTAATATAAGACTATTTACATAATATTTTTGACTGTACATTAAATTATATCAATATACTATTAAATCCAACAATATAAAAAATTACTATGTTAAAAATCATGGCAAAAAAGGTTACACAACAAAAAATAGCTCTGCATTTGGGAAAATACATTTTTAAGGCATATCAATGTGGGGTAAAACTTGAACTATTTTGATTAATCGTTAGAATATAATTAAATTTTTTAGTATTTCACTTGACCACAAATGCTACAATTTTAAACATTTTAATTAGATTAATTTTTGGGTGTATTATCTACAGCCTTAGGTATAGTTGAATCTTCGCCCAGTTTAACTTCCTGTTTTTCCAGGTCCTTCCTATAGGTCGGAAAAACTTCCCAAGGCGTTTTTAAATCAAACTTCCGGTATTCTTGGGTGAGCTCTAGCGGTTCTGTCATCACCATGTTAAACTCATCATCGTACCTAACCTACAGTTTTATTTTTAAATTATTTTGCGTGTATATGATCTACAAAACTAAAATTATAAAATTGTTAAAAAATGTTTAATTTAATTATTAATAGAATAATATATAAACCCAATTTAAGGTGCTTTGTAAAATAGAAATTTATACGTTTTGCATAAGAAAAACAATTTTAATATATTTTTGTGCCAGCAAAAGCATTTTTAATATTATTAACTAGATATTGAGTGCATTTAATAATTACCAATTGATTTTTTATTTTATTAAAATAAAAATTTATATTTTATGACTTCGAAGCAAATAAAAATATTTACTTAATATAAGAATATAGTTATGTAAATTGGATATTCAAAAAACCATATTTTTTTACTTCATTAAAACCGCTAAGAGGAAAATCTTTGCGAAGAGGGTGTCCCTGGAATCCATAATCTGTTAGAATTCGTCTCAAATCGGGATGGTTCAAGAAGTAAACGCCAAATAAATCGAATATCTGTTTAAAAAAGTGAAAAAAATATCAGGAGTTATATATTTAGGCCAAAATTGTAGTAAAATAAGGGTTATTAATATAGTTATCTATAGTACATGCTTTTTATACAAAAAATACTTGAATTATGTTAATTTTAAAAATATGTGATTGTAAATTATGGATTCAATCTTAAAAAAATGTTTTAAAACTTGAGGAATAAAATTTTTTTTTTAATTACTTCACGCTCAAACCAATTTGCACCTTCGAAGACGGGGCATACTGATTGAAGAGGTGTTAATTCATCAGTGTATGTTTGGACACGAATGCGTGAGTTATATTTCAGCGACAGAAGGTGGTATACAATCTAAAAAATATATTTTACAAAATTTTATGACATTGTTTCTGTGTTTCACACTAAAAAAATACTATTAATATAGAAAAGTGAGTTCTCACTCCTGTATCTAAATTTAACCAATTTTATTTATGAATATTATAAAGTGTTGTAAAAATTAATTTTATTTCATACAAATTTGAATTTTTACTTTTTTTCAACATTAAAGAATAAAAAGAGTGGACAATTGCAATAAGTTGCTTTTTTTGCTTATAACAACAAGTAAGCTTAAAAATATAAAACTATTAAAATTAATAATTAATTAGTTTTTTAAAGAGAAACTATATCCTATACGTTTAGAGTTTAACTATTAATTCATGATATATATATTTAAATCAATTTTAAATAGCATAATCAATAATTTGGTTAACTTGACCTCTTGTATTAGCATTAAATTTTTATTATTTCACAAAATAACTTTTGATATAATTGTTGGGTTATACTAATCAGTCATAAATTTATCAGAAAATTTTCAGCTAGGTGTATCATTATTCATTGTGGACAAATGAATAAAAGATTCAAAAATTTGCCATTTTATTAAACAAACCATATCATCATACATAAAATTGGATGACCTTAAGCATCATTTATGGCAACTATCGTTTTTAAAGTGTTTGGTACTGATTACAAGTATAAAATTAGAATTTTAGCCAAAGCCTCAGATTATAGTTATTTGATGTTAAAAATAAAATATCCTATTTTTAGGGTATTTTGGGCAATTTTATAAAACCTATGAGTAGAAACAAAAGTTTAAAATATATTTAGATTAAGGAAACATTTATGATTAACTTAAGGCGTTTGAATTTTTTGATAATATTTTATTTTTTTTGTTTTTTTATAATTAGTGGTTTTTGTCTTAAAATCCTATAATTGATCCTAAACATTTTAATTGACTTTTTAGATGTGTTTTTCATAATGAATCTAAATGTGCCAGTATTGAAAAATTAATAGGTTAAATGATTTTTTTAATTTTTTTTCTAAACATTAGCAATTTAAAAAAAGAGGCAAGGTGCTGGGAGATTTACTAAATCTGGAATCATTGTAGCAAAATAATTTTTTACAAAACCCTGTAATAGTTAAGTTGTTTTTTTTTGTTCATTGTAATGTAAGCAAAAAAATTATATTTTTTATGAATAAGAGTTTTACAATAATAAATACTTTTACCACTATTTATTATATTTATAAAAATTATAATTTTTTGCACAAGGTAAAAAATAAAATATTATTTAAAATGTAATCAAAGTTGTCTAACCCAGTGCTCAAAGCCATTAGGTAAATACAAATTGCAAAAATATTTTTCTTTTTTTTAGAATTTTCCACTTAAGGGCTTCAGACTCAGTTTTATACATTTTGACATTGACTGCTTTTTTTACAACAAGTCGGCAATTTTCGTTATTAGCAATTAAATATTCTGAAAGAAAAGTTTTTAAAAAATTTAAAAAAAAATAAATTTTAAAAAATTTGAAATTTTTAAAATTTTTCAAAAATTTGAAATGAGTCTGAACGCGCGCCCTAAAATACTAAACAAATTTTTTTGGCAAGTTGGAAAATAACAAAAAAATATTGTTTTATAAAAATTAAATGTAAATTAAAAACAAGAGCTTGTTTCTGGGTCCACTTTAAAATCAAATTTGATACAAAATTCATAAATTTATTTAAGAAAAAAAATTATGGGCTATTTTAAGCTCAGTGTTTTTGCTAATGTATTTACATGATCACTTCATATATTTTATATTTTGCAAAAAATTTACAACTTTTAAAAAAAATTTAAAAAATTTTCATATTTAGTTTAGGGCTAATAATTAAATATTGTATATCCCCCAGACTGACCTACATTATTAGGCACACCAGGATGGGCCAAAAAAATATTTTGTGGGCAGAACTATACTAGAATAGCTTGTAAATGTTGCAATAAAAAACATATTAAAAACACCTCAAATCTATATTTCCTTGTTGGCACATCCAAGGCACAGATGTCAATTAAATTTGAAAACAAAGCATTGTGATGGTCCTTCAAAAAAGTAATGACAGGTAAAACTCCTTCTGGAGAAATTTTAACCTCCAATTCATTCCCTAAAAATTTATCGAATTAAACTAAAACCTAACACTACATCGACTTTCTGTACATACTTGGGTAATATTTCACCAATATATTGCCCAAAGTTTACCAATGACTTTGTAACATTTTCAGGAACTCGGAGTAGCATTTCTGCATTAAAGATTTACATAATAATATTGAGGTTGAGGGAATAAATTAGGTTTATTAAAAACTAACCATCTTTTATAGGCGTAGTAAAATTCCTGACTAAAATTTGTCCAAAACCTTTCAAAAAGTTTGAAAGCATGCTTCACATGTAGCATTCATGCATACAGCTGTATGCCATATCGATTATGTGCGGCTAGTAAAAATATTAGCGCAATTTTTCACATTAAGGTATTTAAATAATTTTTATTTCAAAATTTATGTTAGGCCTATCCTAAAACGACCAAAGAATATTAATTCATTTTTTATTATAATCCGTTAAAAATTTAAAAATTTTTTTCTTTAATTTTGAAATGGTATTAGCCACAGCAAAAAATAATAAAAAAAAAGAAAATTTTAACGGCTAATATAACAAATAAGAATTAATGTTTTTTGGCGGCCCTATTTATTTTTTTGAAAATTTTTAAATTTTTAGTTTTTAAAATTGAACGCATTTTTACAAAAATTCGCCAATCTTTGCTATTAGCATTTAAATACTTAAGAAAAATTTTTTTTTTCTAAACTCAAAATTTTATGAAATGCGCTCAATTTTTTTTATTAAATTTTTTTTTACCATTAGCAGCGGCTAAATTCATTTCAAAAAATGGCTTTATCTTATCTTGTACTATGTCGCAGAAATGGTAATTTAATAAAAATATTGTCTTAAGTCCTAATATTATTAAAAAAAATAGAAAAAGATATTTTAAATAACAACACCTTTTTTGGCTCGTTTTGATGCCGAGTTAATTTAAATTTAAAAAGAAATATTTTTTTTTTCGTAACTAATGTATATAAATGCAATCAGATCTATATTAATTATATTATTTACCAAAATACAAAAATTAAAACTTTTTAATTTATCATATATATAATAACAGATATAATTTGCAACAAGCGCATATATTTTAGGTGATGTATATTGTAACATAATTTATAAGAAAAATTATTATTGTTTAAATATATAAAATCGCTATTTGCAACATTAATTTCTATTTTATAAAGTTTATGCATTATTAAGCTGTGTCTATACAAAAATGAGCACACATCCATCGTAATAAAACATTTTTTATTGCTTTAGGGTTTTGATACAACACGCGTTTTGATGGATGTGAAATTTTACGAAATAACCTTAAATTTTACAAGACCTGGAAAATCTGATATCCCTAATGAGTGGATCCAAGTTTGTACGAAACATGAATTTATAAAAAGACATAAATTTATAAAATATCCTAACATTGTGAGACAGATTAGGGCCACTTAGGCCAAAGTTAGTAAAGGATTCGGTTGTTGAGGTTAAGTCGCGGGGTAAGGTTAAAGGGGTTAGGAGGAGGTTAGCCTATAGTTGGAGGGTTAGCTTAGGGTTAGGTTGATGTTAGCTTGGGGATGAGGCATAGTATAGGTTGTCCAACCAAACTTCTGTACTTATTTGGTCCCATATTGTGCCTAAATAAAAATTTAAATTGAATAAATTTTAATGGCCTTTTTAAAAATTAAATGCAAATTTCACTTACAATTAGAGATCAAAGTTAGGACTCGAGCCGGCCCGTCTAGGTGCCTGCCAGCCCAAAAAACTGGGCTTTGCCGGGCCAATTTTAACCTGCAATAAAAACAAAAAAAAACAGTATAAAAATTTAATTTTATTATTTTTTATCCTTGTTAATAAATATAAAAACAATTAACAAAATAAAAAATTAAAATTAAAAATTTTGGTATCAAATGGTAACCCTCTTTAGTTAAATAGTAATCCCTAAGAGTATTAACAATATTATTTTTTATGTATATAATGTTATGGGTAAAACATTAATAGACAAGATAAAATACAAACTTTGATATTCATTTGATATACTAGTTAAAAAGTAAAAAAAATATACATTAATAAAAGATTGTGTTGCCTATTGCTTTTGATATCGTAATAAGGACCAAAATGCCCAATGTTTAAATACATTACAAAACTGATTGAAAAATTCCTATGGCAGATCTAGTCTGTGAAGTTAGCTCAAATCCTCAATATATGTTGACCTGTGTTCCTAGGCTCCAGCAATTTTACATTATAAGCATAATAATCTAATTTGCTTTCATTTATTATGGGTGCTGTATCAGGTTCGTATCCTCTATTACTAAGTTTTAGGCTTTTAAATATTGTTCCAACAATCTGTTGCGATCTAATAGATAAAATTGGTTTGCATATTTTAGACAAATATCTAAATGATTTTTTTGAACACGGTTAAAATTTGCATAATTTCTTATATATCTCATCTTCAAATTACAAAATCTCTTCTTCATTTAAAAATTAAATATTGGCACCTACGAGCCCTTCGAATTTAACGAAATAAATTTGTTTTCAATCACCAATACAAAAAATTAACAATTCGATATAGTTTATAACTAAATTTGGCGAAAATAAATATATATCATAATTAAATAAAAATAAGGGGTATTAAAGTCGAAATTCGAAAGTTCACCAAGCCCGATATTGGCTCGCAACATGGGCCTGCCCCGGTCTTAGACACAATTTAAAACGAGTCGGGCCGATTTTTATTCAATTTGCCTTTTAAAGGTAAAATTTTCCAAAATAATTAAATACCCTGCTTACAAATACCGAATTAGTATAAACTTAGTTGTGGTCGAGAAAAATTTATTTGAAGTTTATAAAGACAGGCGTAGATCCACTCCTTTCGAGTTTTTTTTTGCGCCCAATTTTGAACACGCCCTAATATTTAAAGCTGAGAATACAGTAAGCCAAAAAACTTTGGCTAATTATTTTACATAACTTGGGGGACGCAAGAGAGCTTTAAATAAAGGGTAAAAATCTAAATTCAAAAAAAAAAGCTCTAATTTTCTAGAAAATATAATATTGGTCTAAATACTCAGCTATAGTATCAAGATTTTTAAATGTTAAGATGTTAGAAAATATTGTAAAAAATAAAATAATTTTGATGTAAAACTCGAAGTCTGAAAGCGCCCTTATTTACTTTTTGAGTCTCGTTGTCGCAAAATTACCATTAATTTTTTATGAGACATTCCGATGTATTTGAATGAAGGAAAATTTTTTTGGCGGATAACGGATAAAAGACTGATAAATACATGGTTGTAGCATTATATATGCTTAGTTCAACGATGTGGCCGTTGCTGAAAATATAAACAAAAAAATTGACGCTAATGGATTAACGTTAGAAGTGGCTTGATTCAAAAAAAAAATCAAATATTTTACAAAAATATTATTATTATTTGAATGGTCGGTAAACTGGTGCCTTCCTTAAAACTGATATTAAGAGTCATATCTAAGATCGCCCAGCCCGTTAGCGACTTGCCCAAAACAGGTTGGGCGGGCCAAAAATAAATAAAGAATCGCCAGGCTGATTTTGCCATTTTTTTACCTTTGCTAACCAGAACAAAAAAGGACAATTTTCATTATCACATTAACTGTATATTATTGATATAATTAAGTCAAAAATGTAGTTTAAATTACACAGGTCAACAATTTTGAGTTATGAGTTAACTAGAGATATTCAATCTGCCATCTTAGGGAATATCAAATCCGTTTACCGTTTTCCCTAGTCAAACTTAGTCAGTCAGTTATAAACATTGAAAATTTTAGAAAAAAAAAGGTCAAAAAACCTTTTTGTATGTTCACAATAGTTAAACTGTTAAATTTAACTTCAAATAATATTTTTATTAAAAACTGATTATATATCATGTCGTATTCAAGTTTGGTCGCGAAAGATTTTGTATTATCTAAATGCCGATGTAAGAGCTTGATATATTAATAATTTTTTTTCCATTATTTGTGATTAAAAATGTAAGTTACTAGGAATTTTAATATGCAAAAAAGATTTTTAAATTTTTTCTTTTCAGGGTATATTTAGATCTGTCAATTTGGTCAAAAAAGGCCATTTTTCGTTATAGTTGGATGTAAGGAGCCAAAGACGGATGAAACTAAGAAAAACGAAAAATAGATTAGGTCATCATGGGGATGCATTCTTTTATGTTTTCATAAAATTCACGTTTCTGACATTGATAATTGTTGACCTGTTTTATTAAATATTTAATATCCCGGCTGTATAGCTTGAGGACCGTTAAAGAAGACCAAATTTAGGGTAGAGCCAACCCGATGGGCCGAACTGGGACTAATTTAAAAAATATGACAGGCGTGCGCTTAAATTCCTTTATACCCTGAAAAAACATCATCATGTCATGATGAAAAACCCTTTGGTTAATAAGTTTTCTTCAGAGCCCTATCGGGGAACGTCTTAACCGTGCTATTATTATCTCCCTATAGCAGGCCCCGCAGAGTTAAATGAGATTAAATTTGCGCCGTAGACCTTGGTTTTTGAGCTTAGGCTCTCAGGAAAAAAGACGGCTTTGAATTCGTCGGCGGTCATTCAACTACTAATGCCCAATGGTGCTCAAGTAGAAAATAAAACAACCAACTTAACATGAGCGCAAGGTCGTCCGACCTATCAATTACTGGTAAATTTGAGTCTTACAGCTCAAACACATTTAGTGCCAAGGCCATATCTAAAGACTAACAGCCTAGACTCTTTAAATCTACCCTATATATATCGTAAATTTTGGAAACAAATCTATTAGCTGAAAATTTGGTATTTCATTAAAAACCGTAAATTATGTCGTGAACACGAAAACCGTTTCAAGGTTTGTAAGGTAAAAATCAATATTTTTATCTTAGTCCTTCCAAATCCCTCAAGGTTATTCAATTATAAATAACTGTCAATTAAAAGGTCGCGGCTTAAGGTTGTTTTGATATTTGCGATACAAGTTGATACAAATGTCGATTAAGGTTTTTTAGGTGTAAATTTGCTCGACATGACTATTAAAAAATTGACAAACTTGGCATGTTATTTTATGGCTTCGGGGCTTTTTTTCTAATTTCATTCTTTATGTTGGTATCGAGTAGATTGATTGATTGGTCAGCGTCCTTCTAAACCAATTTACCGTTGTATAAAGGTAAGAAACGGTCAGTTTAGAATAGTAAAAATCTTTTTGAACTTTAATTTTCTATTTTCTCTTAATCCCCAAAAAACAATCTATCCAAATATGAGTAAAGACGGTAAAATAATTTCAATATAAATAAATCTTTATGACTTTATTTAATGTAAATGCGCCATCTAATTTATAGCCGGAGCCAAAAAGGATCAGAAGAAGGAAGCGGGTAAACCTGCCGCGACTGGGCAACAAAAACCGGCCGGAGCGGGAGCCGGCGGTGCAGGCGCTAAGGGCAAACCTAAATAACGAACTACGAAATCACATGTTCCCTAATACTACAATTTAACACCCTCATTTTTTCTCCCATCTAATGGTTGGACTAAATTAACTTTTATTGGCACTATTGATTCTTTATTTATTCGTATACAATAAACTTTATTATGATATAATATTTATTATACAATCTAAGAGTTACACAATAAGATTAGAGAAATAGGTAAAATCGTCTAAGGGTCACCAAAGCAACCCTTAAAAACTTTACCTACTTCCTAATAACAAACTAAATTTAAATAAACATTTGGCAAAAATATATTGAAAAGTTTTGAGGATGTTTAAGGCTATTATTGGTTTGGTAAGTGTAAATTAGGTGATTGATGTAACACGCCGTAGCACAAAGGATTTTATGGGAGGCATATATATATCGGAGAGTGTATAAAGTTCAAAAAATTCTATTTAATGTTTTGAAGCTTTTCCGGCAGCTCCAGCGGATCCGGCTGAGCCAGCTGATCCGGCGGATCCATGTTGATGCGCGGCTCCTGCAGATCCGGCGGATCCAGCTGATCCGGCATGACCTCCGGCTTTACTACTCTTTCCGGCACTTCCGGCACTACCAGCGTTTCCGTGTTCTGAAAAAGGATTAAAAAAGATTGAAGATCAAAAATAGAGCAATAACTTTTTTTAAGACTTAAATGAAGTTTTAATTTATCTCGATTAAATATAATTAATTTAACTAAAAGATACTTACCGGCTTTACCCATATTAGTGTTTGATGTGGTTGGGAAGGAAAAGGAGAATAAAAGATGACTAGAATTTACTCAAAAAATTTTTTGATGGCAGAAAAAAGAATTTGTGAGGGAGTCCGGACGACTAATAATTGCTTATATATCAAGGTTATTTCACCGCTGTGGGGCGGGCAAGGTTAATAAATAAAGACGAGTGAACGCGGCGTTGTATTAAATCTATAAAAATTCAATATTATTGGGCTGTCGTTTTGGAACGTACAATAAATTTTTCCCTTTATCGATCCAAGTTCAATATCAAAATCAATAACAAATTTTTGTGGTAAAAACAACCCGACCCAGCCAGTGTCGATTCAATATTAATTTATTGTCATATGATAGCTCAAGGGTAAGAAAAAAATAGAATAGATGAGGTTTATTTTTGGCACAGTGCCTATATGAACTATCACCCAGTTTATTAATATATTATTAATAAATCTTTAGTTTGGCTCTGAAGTTTTGTGTTGGTGTGAGCCAAAAGCACAAATTGGGTCATTTAACTGTGTCTATTTTTGTACACCCTTGACACTATTTTTAGTTCCTATTTTTAGCTGGTTCATCAGAACATCTTTATCGTTTAAACGATTAAAAATGATTTACATCTAAAAGTTAACCGCTGCAAATTGCTTTAATTATGTCGTTCAAAACCATTGGTATTAAAAGTTTTAGTTGAATTATTTTGGCTTTTTTTGAGAAAACATTTTTTATGCGATTATACATATACAAAAAAACTATGTTAAAGAGGTATTTTACATTCTCAGTCAGTTATGCGTTAAATTTAGGCCAAAAAACATATGATAAAGCCTAGGGCTCAATACAATAAATGTGAGTGATACTAATAAGTTCAAGTGCTAATCACTTAAAAAACACAACTACGTTAACACAAATATTCGATCTGGCTATATATTACGCTTGGACTACCTTATCATTTAACCCAGCTCTTCAGTTCTTTATTAATATTGATCGTATAAAATTGGACTCCTTTTCAGCGTTCATTATCAAATTTCAATTAATTTGAATTGAAAATATTATTATGGACGGTAGCCAAAAAATGACAAAAAACTCGAAAAATAAGTTCCCCAAGCTTGTTAAGGGCTACTTGGTCTAACTTTATTGAACATATAGCTAATTTTATTGATTTATTTAAGTTAAAATCAAGTTCACTAACCATGATTTTTTCTATTTAATATGCGCGCTATTAACATTTTTTTAATTTCGGCCCGGCTCAGCCCTGCCCTGATTATAATTTTTAGGCCCAAGTAAATATTAAATTATCGTTTTAAAGAGTTTTATTTTTATAACTCAAACTTTCATTTCTGTAAAAGTACATTTCTTTAAATGTGTTTTAATTCTAGTGACAACTATTTTCAAATTGAATTTTAACATTTTTAAAATTATTTAAAAAAATACTTCTTATAATGCGTCACACACAAAACAGTTGCTAAAATATTAAACAATGTTAATAATATCAATTTTTTTTTTAAATTTTAAGAATTATAAGTTTTCACAGCAAGTTCTTGAGAAAAATAGCTTCACATAGACAATATGTCAAATAAAAATTTAAATCATTAATTTTCGCATTTTTTTGCTATTAGATCCCAACTAAAATTATGATGTTACTCTAGATTGGTTAGGTAGCTTAAATTTTTGGGAATTGATAGGCGGGCCATTTGCATGGATTGAATGAAAATTTGGGGGGGGGGGTGGGGATATTTAATGATTAAAAATTACAGGCGCATTAATCAGGGGACCACTGCCCTAAACCATTTGAAATTGAATAATTTTTCTTTGCTAAATTGGTGTTGTTGGTGTTCGGACCAAAGCATATGCAAAATAGTCACAATTAACGATTTAAAATTATATGTGGTGCTGTAACCCCCGTATTAAGGCCTTGGTGAACAATTAATACAATAATCGTAGTATTTTAGATATGCATTTTAAACTGCCGGTTTGGTAGTTTATATTATAGTTATTAATTTTAGGCAAACGAATGATGACTCAATGGTTGATCAAAATTATTTTTTTTTCTTACCTTTCTTTGTCAAAAAAATTGGACAGTTGGAAATATAAATTTTTTTTGTAATGGTAGAAAAACCAATTTTTTATAATTGTTAACATTTTTACTTAATATTTTGGTAGTTCGTTAAAGTTAAGATCGATTTAGTTTGATTTTAATAAGCTATCTAATTTTCAGACAATATATTCTTGTTAACAAAAGCCATATTTTTAAAAATCGCTTCGTGGTATTATTAATAAAGTAGTAAAGTTGCACTTTTGATTTGCTAAAACATAGAGTTTATTAAAGCATTTTGAACTAGAGTTTAAACCATTGAAATTCGAGCTCGCTCGACATCTTTATTTGCCCGTGTCCGAACTTGCGATTCGCGGCCCAAAATTTGGTTTTTTTTATTTTAAAATTGGCCCTGTCCTTTTACAAAGGCCCGAAAATTTTATATTTGGATGCGTACAGACTTTATTTGTTTTACACAAAATTTTAAAAATTCTGAAATCTCAAAATTTAAGTTTTTACATCCAAAATTATAAATCATTGTTTTTACAATATTTTCTAACAATCGGAGCATTTGCAATATATGTATTTCAAAATCTTTATATCCATGAAATCTAACAGAGTTGAAATCATTTCAACAATTTTAGAAAAACCACAACTCTTAAAAAAATTTAACGTTTGTCCAATTTTATAAAAATATTTAAATTTAAATTTTTTTTAAAATTTGTATAAATTCTGAACGCGCACTTAGAAGCTATAAAATGTTACCTTAAGAATTATTAATAATTACTGTAGAAGTGATACCCTTTATCGTTTGATAATAAGTTTAAATTTCTTGTTAAAAATTGTTATAAAAAAATATTAGGCAAACTGAGCGTAAATTTTTTTTCTAATTCAGGCCCCGGTTCGACTTTAATCTCTAATGAGCTAAGGAAAATATATTTTAATTTTTTTACCTAATATATGTAAAATGATATAAATTTTAAAAAAAGTTTAATATGTTCACAAACTTTTCAAGAGCTAGCTATATAATAAAAACTAATTTTCTGCTCTACATTAATACGTTATTGAATAAACTTCTTCTTTAGCCTGCTAAATACATAAAACCAAATTAGTAAAAAAAATTCGAAATGTTTCATATAGTTTTTTTTATAATAGGGCGCGTAACTCATTTTATTTTTTTGAAAAATTTTAAAAATTATAAAAATTCCAAATTTTTTAAATTTTTTTTTACAGAAAAACTATTTAAATGCTAATTACAAACATTGGCGACTTTGTGTAAAAGAGCGTTTAATGTCAAAAGAGAAAAATTTTAAAATTTTTCAAAAAAACGAACAGAGTCTGAACGCGCCCTAAAGAAAATATTTTTATTAACATGGAAAGATTACAGTCTAGTTGCGGATATTTTGTGATCAATTTGAAGAAACCCTAATTTAGTAAGAAAATTTAAAATTTTATTTAAAGGCAGGTCCAAAGTGAGTTTTTATTTTCGAATTTGAAAAAATTTTGAAAATTTATTTATTTAATTTTTTTTTTAAATTTTTTATCTCAGAAAACGCATTTTATGTGCATATATTAAATTTGACAACTTTTTAAAATTTGCGTTTAATTACAAAATTACATTTTTCAAAATTTTGAAAATTTTACGAAAACAAAAACTCATCTTACACGTGCCATAAGATATTATATTAAAGTTTTAATAAATGCAAATTCTAGTAAAAGATAATGCTTTATCTAAATTTTGAATAAAAAACCTCGAATAATTATTTTTATTTTGGTTAAACTTCATTTATTCAATCTATGTAGAGCAATGTAATGGGTTCGCATTTAGTTCCATGTATAATTAAATATTTTAAACGTTTAAATTAAATTTCTATTAAATATTTTAATTTTGGCCTCGTAAATTTTTTAAATTAAATATAATTAATTTTTAATCAATATAGCCTATTTCAAATTTTTTAATTTTTTTTAAAAGCCATGTTTAAAAGTTAAGTTGAGGGTTACGTAAATAGCGGCTATTTAAAAACTAGCGCCAAAGGCCTAGTTGTGTTAGTAACCATTATTAATTTGTTATTATAATTGAGACAGGACACAAGATATTTTTAAATACCTGCATTCATATTAAATAGCATATGAAACTCTCAGGTTTTTTTTTTAATTTGCCTCAAAGCCTCAAACACATATATTTGTTATAAGAAATATAAATTAACTTTGTTATATCTTGGAATCAATGTCATTGTATTAAAGTAAAAGTAATTATAAATGTTATGTTGAATATGTTATTTTAGTTGTTCAGCACAAATGATTAAAATAAACTTAGATAATTTTTAAACCCAATAAGTACCTTTACTTGGTGACAACAATAATATAATTTATTTTAATATAGCTAAACTAGATAAGTTCATACTTGTTTTAAAAAATATAGTTCATAATTAGTTATTTGGCTAAACAAATATACCTATTCTGCATTAAAACATAAAAATTACTTCTAACTCTATTTTTGCTAAATTGTTTTTTAACTTATGATTAAATCAAAAAAAATTAACTTGTTATTAAAAAAATTAGGATTATTCAATTAACTATATTTGCCACAAGAATTACATGCTCAAAAATTTTTAATCTATTTATTTTTTTTATACTACTTGCATTTTATAAACACAATTGTTCATTATTACTTATTAAATTATCAGTGCTCACATTTTAGAATTGCTAAATTAAAAATACAATTAAATTTATTTAATAATATACTGAATAAGATCTGATTAAAAGCTTATTTGCAACTAAAACATAGGGTAGAGTTTTTTTCAGACCTTTTTTTTCCTTCAGGGGACAGCTTAACCATCAGGAATTTGTTTCTTTTAACTATACAGTAGGCCCAAAGTTAGATAACATGCTTTAGATAATTAAATTTTAAGGCCACTCACAAAATGGATTTTTGTAATTCATAGGTGGTCATCTAACTATTATTCAGGGTACTGCTTAACTTGAATGTAACAAAGTTTAAATGTACTCAAGGTTACTTGACATCTGCAATTTAACTATGTAAAAATCATTGAAATCATAAATTTTTGTACTAAATTAGGGCCCATTATATATGAATACTTTTTAATCCATTACTCTCAGGTACTTTTGCTTACCCATTTTTTTCATTTTAAAAAATAAACTTAATAAAATTATAATAGTTTTGTCTGAACATAAATAACTAATACTTTAAATTGAATGGTAAAACTAATCTGGTCTTGTTTGGTTTTTTCCCTTAGCCTTTTTAGCCTAGAATGCCCTAAAGGATTATAATTATCTATCGTTTTCATTTATCTATAGCTACTAAATAATTCATAGTTTGTTAGAAAAAATACTTATCAAGGTGCAGTGTTACCTTATTTCAAGACCTTTTTTATATAGTTGCCAATTTTGTAATATACCAATATCCATTCAAGATTATTATAATTGCATTAAATAATTTTATTTGCTTCTAACGATTCTACGCTATTAAGGTGTTTGAAAAATATCATATACCATTTTTTATAAGCATATACCTCAAATATTTTTAAAAACCTTCCGTGTTTCCACTGAAACACACGTTAATGAAATTTGTATTATTACAAAACACCTTTAAATCTTGGATTTATATAAAAAATAGTTTAAGTATATCTATCTATTTCAGCTTACGAAGATGTATTTGCAGCAATGCTCTATCTATCTTTGTAATATAACCTAGAATAAAATTATTTTTTTCCTAAAGAAGGGGTCTGGGAGCTTTTGAAAAAGGTTATACAATAATTATTTTTTTTTCTGCCTCTTAAATTTTTTATTATACCTAATATTAAATATGGCTCACTTGCTTTTAGTGTTCCCTAAATTTCGCAGGTAAAAATGCAAGGTGGTCTCTCTCTCGCCAGTTTTTCAAGGTAGGTGGTATTAAGTGTATACTTTATAAGAGACCTGCAATTTTTCTATTTCCCATTATATATTTTTTGCATTATGCTTTGAATACGACTAAAATGGTGGCTCAGACTAAAGCTATTAAAATTTTTTTTTCCTTTTGTAGAGTTTTACAAGCATTTTATCGACCCTCTCTTTAAAATTGGTTTGTATATTATTTTAACCTTGTTTTTCTATCTTTCTTACCTATAACAAAAATTCATTAAATCACAGGTAAATGCTAAACTAAACACTATTGTCGTAAGAATTTGTCATGGTAATTGTAAAAGAACATCAGAACCCATACGGGTCTATTTCAAAAATTCCTGCCCCTTCAAGCACACCGGTTCATCTTAAAGGCTCTCACGTCGCCACTTTTGGTCCGAGTCGTAGTGAAATGAATGCTAAAAATATTTCGGTTACACCAAGGAGCAGTCGCTTGAATTTGGACGCGGCCTCACGCGAAAGTATGAATGACATTAAAAGCACGGGTTCTTCTAGCACAACCAATTCTCTTCGAAAGGTAACCCTGGGCCCTGATGTTTCAACGTATCGTCGGCGATTAGCTAACGAATCATCTTCAGTTTTACACCTGAGTGATATAAATAATAAGAGTAATGGGTATGTCGGCACGCCAACGGTCAAACCCAAGGTCACCCAAAATGGATATTATGGCATTATTAATAATATAAACAACAAGATGCCTAGCCATACCATTAACTCAGTCAGTACTTTAAATAATTATTCCATTTCTAACAATGTTTGTACTAAATCAGTAAAAAATCAAATTTTAAATAATGATTTTGGACGTTACGTTATTAAACCTCATCAATCTACTGCCATTGATCAACCAAAAAACTCCAAGCTAGCTAATGGCAAGATATCAGATCCGTTTGAGCAAAACACGCCTAGGCGTCGTTCGTTGGGCAAGGGTGGCGGGGCCTCTAAATTCTTAGCTGAACACCTCAAACTAGCACATAAACCGGGTAACCTAATACGCCGATCGATTGTAAAGCCCACAGTACCGCTGCAAAAGCTCGTTAACCACGATATCAATACAAATATCGATAACGAAATAATTATTCAACAAAATGACATGATAGGTAGTAATAACAATTGCCCTAAAATATGTAAGAACGATGCAACATCTCAACAGGAACATCAACGTCCGGCTCAAACACCACTCTTCGCCCGGAATAAATTTTTATCATTTCGGGCTCCGCGAAATTTTAAGCCCTTTGGTGTTGATGCCCCTCGCCGCCCTCCAAACAATTCATCCACGGGTGTATGCTTTTTTATAAATGGCTCCAATGATCTCAATCCAACTGAAAATACGCCACACTATAAGGATAAAAATGATACTATTAAATCAAATATCGGTGCTCTACATAATTATAATTATAAAGGTACAAAAGAAACAAACGGAAATTTGGACTTGGGCATCGATGTCAATTTTAACAAACCAGATCATCTTTTTGACACCCCGCCTAACCCTACCTCAAATGAATCCAATGGCTCCCCTAATTTTCCATCATCTTCGTTCAGACGATCCTTACGGTATACCATTCCCATTTCTCCAATTTCAGCTCCACCTGCCCAGCCTCCCAATTTATCTGCTCGATTAAGTGATATTAATCAAAAACCCAAACCTACTACAAATAAACGGACATCTCTTTCATTTTACATTCCAATCCATTCCGATGACACCAAAAATAGTCCTGAAAAACACGAAAATCCATTTATTACAACAAATTCTTTCATCACTGAAGATTTGAAATCACCGAAATCATCTTCAAAACAAGCCTCAGCTTCAAATTCACCTTTCAAAAGTTTCAATGAATATAAACGGGATACTCAAAACTCGGTTGAAAAAATTCAAGAAATCTTACATAGCATACGTCCACCACCACCAGTAGATGAGAGTGATAATTTCCATTCCCCAACCATTCCCGATAAATTTTCTCAAAAAATGAATCATAATAGAGCATCCCCAGACGATGGCATAAATCAGAACATTAATTCTGTAAATTCTTTTAACACCGCTATAACTAAAGATGTGGCATCAGATACGTTAGAATTTGAAGATATAGTGGACAGTGAGGCAAATAATGTTAGAGCATCAGGAGGTCTACAAGATTTTGCGTCTAAACTGACACAAAAAACACAATTTTTTATCCCCTTAACCGAGCCAAAACCTTTATCTTCCCAAGCATTCCAAAATGACTTTATTGAAAAAACTTCTGTTGACTTGAAAACTGTAAATAAATTGATATTTAATCAATATTTATTTGCTTAAAATTTGAATTTAAGTATTAAGTTATATTTTACACTTGATTTTAAAATTTTGTTAAATACTTTTACTCGTTTTAATTGAATATATTTTTTACAGAGAAATTTCGATGCAATTGCAAATGCCAACAGCGCTTCAAGGTTACTTTTTCTATCAATTTAATATTTTTCTTAACAATTATTCGATAATTATTTTTCGTTTTATAGTTTTGATTTAAACTTGCTTTCAATCAATGATATTTTTAAAATTGTATTTGTAGCTCCGAAGATCTCATTTCTTTGCTTAAGCAACAAAATCGCCTACTTACCCTGGAACGGGAAGAGAAAATAAAAATTATATCTGAATACGAAGTAAATTTGTTAATTGTGCAATTTTCTCAGTTTTTGAATTTATATATGATCAAAATAAATTAAAATTAACCTATTTCTTTAAATGAAACATTTTATTTGAATTTAATCAAATTCGTATAATTATTTATAGGATAGGATAAAAGCGCTGTCCGAAAAAATAGATTCACAAACTAGCCCAACCTTAATAGGGACTACTAAAATTTCTTGTCATAAAAATAATTATGATAATAATGACCAAACAACCTATCAGCATCCAACATCTGACAATTGCTCACAATGCCCTCATATTAATTCCATTACCCAAACGCTGAATCGAATGATTGACCAGATACTCGAAGGAATATATCATTTTAATGTGAAAGAAATTTTTATTTTTTAACAGCGCGCCCCTTATGTCATGTTTTATTTTTCAAAAAATATAAAAATTAAATTTTTTTTTAATATTTATATCGGGGCACGTCTTTTGTCGAATTACACTGGTCGACAAATAACAACTTTATGTCGGCGACCAATTATAAACATATATATTTTGATAGTGTTTTTTGAGTACATTCCGAATATCTTTTCCGTTTTTTTTGAATAGGTCTAATTTTTTACCTATATGGGGTTAAAAGTACCAAAAACCTCAATATGTCCTATATTTATAGGCACTTTTCGTGCCTTTAAAATAAAAATATATAATAGAAAAATATATTTTACTATTGAAAAACTCTTATATTGTTATATAACTTTTTTAGAATTTACTTATTTCATTTACTTTTTTAAATATTTGATTTTAAAAAACTCAAAATTTCCAAAAAATACGCGTCTGAAAATCTGTGCTTCAAAATTTTATATATTAAAAAAGGGGCTACTAAATACACTACACTACATCAAGCAAGATATGTAAGTGTGAAGGATTGGCATATAATGCCAGTATTAGTAGCAGCGCGTACTAAGCCACATTAGTACCCCTTTTTTAGCATATAATATTTTGAAGCACAGAACTACATCAAGATATGTAAGTAAGTGAAGGGCCGGCAGATAATGCCAGTATTAGTAGCAGCACGCACTACAATCTTTAAGAATTTAGTAGCCCCTTTTTTAATATATAAAATTTTGAAGCACAGACTTTCAGACGCGTATTTTTTGGAAATTTTGAGTTTTTTAAAATCAAATATTTGAAAAAGTAAATGAGATAAGTAAATTCTAAAAAAGTTATATAACAATATAAGAGTTTTTCAATAGTAAAATATATTTTTCTATTATTTATTTTTATTTTAAAGGCACGAAAAGTGCCTATAAATATAGGACATATTGAGGTTTTTGGTACTTTTAAACCCATCTAGGTAAAAAATTAGACCTATTCAAAAAAAACGGAAAAGATATTTGGAATGTGCTCAAAAAACTCTTTCAAAATATATATGTTTAAAATTGGTCGCCATTTTTTGTCGACCTGTGTTATTTTTTAAAAATTTTTAATGTTGTTTTTTTATTAAAATTTTTAGTAAAAAGTTGCTAATCATATTCTTAAGCACAGAAAATAGTTTTGCTGGAATTTTTAAAAAAAAAAATAAAAATTTTAGGTGGGGAGTTTTGAAATTCAATATTCTCGTAAAAGTTGAGTGAAATTGGCCCCTATTTGAAATTTATAAAAGTTTTTACAATTTTTAAACTATTACATCTAAATTATTTTATTTGAATAGCATATAAATATAGAATTTAGTATTATAAGATTTTATAATGAATGAAATTTTTAAAATATTAGAGCCTTTCCGCTCAAAACAAAGATTTGAAAGCTATCATAAACTCTAAACAATTACTAGAATGTGGTACCGGTACTGCTATGATCCCTCATGACCATACTAATTGCCCTTGTAACCAGGTTTATCTTTATTAAAATTTAGCAAAATTGACAATGGTCACCATACCGAAATATTCTTAATTATATATGTTTTCTTTAATATTCCTTATATGAGTTTGACGTAATTAATTAAATTGTTTATCTCGTTTTATACTTAAATTTGCGCAGGCTTTTATAATTTCAAATCAAAATAAAGCTTAGGGCACGTGCAAAGTGAATTTTTATTTTCGTAAAATTTTGAAAATTCTGAAAATTTTAAAATTTATTTTTTTTTTCAAAATTTTTACAAAAATTTTTTATTTCAGAAAAAGCATTTTATGTGCATATATTAAATTTGGCAACTTTTTAAAAATTTGCGTTTTATTACAAAAATTTTACAAAAATAAAAACCCACTTTGCACGTGCCCTTAACAAAAAAAAATTATAAATTTTTTAACAGCACTGATTGATTTCTTTCACCATATCATTATTTTCATTTGGTTTGATTTCATTATTAACTAATATATAATTTTAACTTGAACCACGACTCTTAATGTGCTAAAACGTTAAATCCAATTGTCACACAATTTAACCTAAATTCATATATTTTTTAAATAGTTAAATAATAAAATACAATGAGACAGGCAATCTAATTTTTTAAGTTTGAATAGCAATAAGTTAAATTTACTTGTAAGTAATTTAATAAATGTAATTTATATTTTTTTATTTTCAAGCCGTACTCTGAAAGCATATTATCCAATATCAGGCAGCGTTTTAATATGACACCTCAAGAATACCAAATACCAGATTACACCACCAATCAAGTTTATCCTTTTCTTCCTTTTTTAAAAAAAAATGTTAATAAATTTTTTTTATTTCATACTTGTAAACCACACTAAATTTTTTAATCTGTTTTTGACAATATTTTTCATTTTTCTATAAACGTAAATGTAAGTGTCTAGAATTATATTACAAACAATTCCAAAAAACGCGAAAAATATAATTTTTAAATTTTAAAATTACAAAGCGCCCTAAGAATTGAATTAGATGGTTGCATGGATGAAAAAGAAATTAAAATTAGGACCTATTTAATTTAAGTTTTTTTTAATATAAAAATTTCATTGTTTTTTTTTCAAAAACTTGTACACCAGAAAAATTTTTAGTACTAATAAATAGGCAAATTTTTTTGCTCTATTTAAAATTTTACATAACTCAACTTTGAACGCTTCTTTACAGGGCTGGGTGTTACGCCAAATTCATTTTATACCTCAAAAATTATAAGATATTAGTGGTTTAAATAAAGTTTTTAATTTATATTCTAGGTTTTTAGTCTTATTTGTGTTAAAAAAAAATTAATGTTTATAGGAAGCTTATAAAACATAATCTGAATTCTGAGTTAGCAGTTTATATGGCTAAAAAAATGGTTGAACAGTGTTATATTTACAAATACGCCAACAAATCATTTTATTAAAAAAATAGTTGATCGATTACGATATTGGGCGGCCTCGGAACCATACTTATTATCGAATAAATTCGATAGAAAGTTTAAACGATGATGATTGTACATATAGTGTAAAAACTTATGATCACGGATAAATTTTATATAATATTTTTGTAATGATTAGGTATAAAAATATATGTACAATAAATTTTAAAATATTGCATAATAAGACGAGTTTACTTGGAATTATATAATCTTATTTTTAGCATTTTATTGGTAAACAAAAAAATTTAAAATTTTTTTAGGATAACATTATATCTTATATTCTATGATGACACAAATATTTATATGCACACATTATTTTATATAGTTAAATAATATAGTTGTTTTACAATAAATTATCATATATTTTTTGCAGAATTAAAATTTCTAAATATATAGGTGTTTATATTTGACTATTTTGCAGATCCATTATACATTTATTTAAATCATAAGGCGTCAAAATGGAATTGATTAGCGTTTCGCAACCTTTCGTAATAATCTTCTTTCTAAAAAATTATTGTATGAAATATATAAATTTGCCAATTAAGAAATTAAAAAACAGCATATGGAACAAATTGTTTTAATTTAAAAATTAGCTATTAACATATTTAAGATTATTTCGGGACGACTAGAATTATTATTTGCAAAAAGGTTATAATTAATCACGAGGTATAAATTAAAAATTGACCCTTTCTTTCCATTGTAGTATACCAATAATCATGGCGAGGAATAGGCATGTAACTATAAGGGTTGTTCCAATTTTGAGGAGGAAATAACTCGGTGTTAGGAGCAGAATGTGTTGCCATCTAAAATAAATTTCGTACAATTATTAAATTAATATCGAAATACACAAAAATATTTAAATAATAAATATTACGTACATTATTTAATTTTTTTTTATCTAGGGCACGTGGAAAGTGAGTTTTTATTTTCGTGAAATTTTAAAAATTTTGAAAATTTATTTTTTTCAAAATTTTTTCAAAAATTTTTTATTTTAGAAAAAGCATTTTATGTGCATATATTGAATTTGGCAACTTTTTGAAAATTTGCGTTTTATTACAAAATAAAACTTTTCAAAATTTTGAAAATTTCACAAAAATAAAAACTCATTTTGCACGTGCCCTTAAACACACAAACTCAAATGATTTTTTTCTGCAGCAACTTTTCTAAGTTTTAAAAAAGAAAAAATATTTTCAAAATTGTTTTGGTTTGTTGAAAATGCAAAATAAGTCATTAGGACTAGCACGTAAAAATTTTAATAGGTTTATGAACTTGGTAGGGTCATTAATTGGATATGGAATTATGATCATTTGTGAATTAGGGATTATAGCGGTCCAGCTATGGTATCGGGGTGGCTAAAACAACAGTATTTAAAAGATTAAAAATCTATTTCAAAAAAATTTGTTTTACTTCCATCGAAAATTAAAATAAGGAAGTGTTACATTATAAAATATATATTTATTAATAAATATGTAAAAATTATTACCTGACCAGAAGCTCTCGCAAAGCCAACTTCAAGTTTATCGATAAAATTTGGTCTCATACCCAAACCAAAAATAACGTGAGGCACATTTAAAGAAAAATGGGCAGTTTGCATAAGTTGGCAACCTAAGATTGTTTATTTAAGAATGGTATTTTCCGGTAATAAACATATAAAAAATTATATAATCCAATTTTCAATAATAATCTCTTTGTCATGGAATAATAAAAATTAGAATGGAATGGTGTATTCCAAATGTAAATATTATAATTTGATATGGTCAAAATGTTAAATAAGATGGTGGTATTAGTAATGTGAAATAATTAAAAAAACACATAGAGTTCGTATTTATTACAAAAATAATGAACTAAATTTTCAAAGTAAATTGAAAATGGTAAGTGATTTCTAAAAATGAATTAATTAAATAAAAAATGGTGATTATTGATAAAATGTGAAGTCGCTTTATTTAAAATGTAATTATGATCAATTATTCCATTTAATGAATGGGGATTATTTTGTATAGCGGTTATGAATCATTTAAATATATCCTAAACTAAACTTTTTATTCTTTTTGTTTCTCTCTCTAATAAAGTTGATGAAGAGCGTGTTATAAAAAATAAACAATGCAGTGTTTTAAAACTGATTTAGTATTAAACAAAAATAAAAAGTTAGTAAATTAATATTTATAATAAAATACCGTTTGTAATTTTTATTCCAAATAAAATGATATTTCATAACCAAATGTTCAAAATATTTTAAATTAAAACCCGTTTTATGTAACTAATATTTTCGCAATAAGTTAAGCATATTTTAAAGTACCAAAACATTTTATAAAAATTACCATTTTATTAATAAAAAAAATTATACACATTTTAATATTTTTTTTTAAATACAAAATAAATACTAATTTTAAATTGTTTTCTTAATTAAAAAATTAAGAGATGATTAAAAAAAAAGAATTTTACTCATAGCTTGGGTAGGAGCATCTTTCGAATATGTAGTTTGGTATTTGATAACGGCACCGGGTGGAACGATTCCATAAGGCTTACAAAAAATATAAAAACTAATTTATTGCCGTATTCAAGGGATTTCGCACCAAAAAATATTTTAAACAGATATTTATAACTTAAAAATATTTAATTTAGTAATTATCTCGGGATGATTTACAAGCAGGGCCGTACCAGCATATCTCATGGGTCAGGCATTTGCTGAGGGCGCTACATTATTTTTATTTTGATTTTACTATTATGCATTGTTTAGAATTCTATTTTATCATATATATTCTAATTATATAAGATTTTTACCATGCATCATATTTCAATAAGTTAATATTAAAAAAAATTATTTTTATTGTTACCTCTTGTTCTTTCTATATAATAAATAAGGGGCGCCTTATTTTTTTTTGCCTAGGGGCGCTTGAGAAACCTGGTACGGCCCTGTTTACAAGTTTATTTTTACTACTTTATATAATATATATATATAATATTTATTGCCTATAAAAATTAGGCAATTAAAATAGGGATCATTTAATTGTTGTAATTTTAATATTTACCTTATATTTAAATTTGCAATCCATCCAACAACGCCCGTTAAGGACTATAATAAAATAAATAGCATGGATAATTTTACATTCGTAATGGATAACATATATGAAAAGATAATATATTCTTGTTAATTTTAAAATAAATATAAATCTAATAATACCTAAAATTTTAACGAAACTTGCATCAAGCTCGAGATTATTTCTAAAAGCTTCCATTCTAAAATCTTTCCAGATTGGTGGTTGATTAGCGTTTAATTGTTCATACACGTTACGCACCAAAATGATGTCGACTAAGCCATCATTATGAATATCAAAAAATGCACCTAAATAAACACATTTTTATATAAAAAAATGAGCTTTCAAAGATATAATAATAAATATTAGCCTTCATAGCTAAATAAAATTTTTGAACATTTAACTCGTAAATCGACTTGTAATTTCCTTTAAAATTTTTTGCTAGGGTTTGAATTTGTGACGCTAGCGCACTGTATGAAGCCTAAGCTATTACAAGGCTCAATTGTTTCGAGACTGCCCAAGCAAGCCTTCTTTTTTAATTAGAGTTTTAGCTTATAAGGAGGAAATGTTTTAGAAATCAAAACTTTTTTGATTGAGTTTTGTTTCTTCTCATAATTAATCACCTCATTCCCCTCCCCACTTATTTTTCCTTAATTTTTAAAAAGAATAAAAAGAAATGGTTTAAACATAATTCTTTTTCCAGCTTTTTTCTTAAATAGAGTACAAATAAAAATAGGTTTTAATCGGAATTGAACAAATGTTATATAAACCTAACACAGCATCCTGGACCAAATAATCGTTTTCGGCGAGTATTGAAGTCGGAGTATTATACGGAGGATCGTTATTATCGGATGTTATAGAAGGATGCATAATACGGAAACGCCTCCCTAAATGATTGCAATTGTAGGCGTGCAAATGGTGTATATTAGCCGTGGGTGGTTTTAGCAATGGATTTAAACCATCTTTAGTCGTTTCGCCACACGGAATATTTTCCAGGAGTACGGGAGTTCGAATAATTTTTTTTTCAATTCTGGATTAACATCAAATATAAGTGGTTTGTGCAGCCTGAATAAAGCTAAAATATGTATATGAAGCAGTTTTAGGCCATGGCTTATTTCGTTTTCATTTTTTTCCGAAAAATGAAAATAAACACATGATTCATGGTTACCTATAAGCATTTGTCATATCGTCCCGGCACCTCAATAAAACACATTTTTGATATATAAGCGTGCCTTTGGTTTTTAAAATAAACTAAAGTAGACCCGCCCTTTTAAATAATGAAAACACACCAAAGATTAATTCCATTTTTTCCAGAATATATTGTAACCATCGTTCTTATTCAGGTTCATGGTTGGGACCAATATGAGATGTGTAAATAAGACACAAAAATTTGTACCTTTTTAATAAAAAGGGAATTAACATTTCATATAATTTCTTTAATAACTTAGAATCATTTTTATTTTTTTCTCTCTAAATTATGTGATTTTTGTCATGAATTATTTTGTGATGTCAAATTTTAATGTAAATTATTATTATATTGAAACAAATTTTATGGAAGAATATTACTTTACCTGAGTGTTGTTTTAAGGATTTGTAAAAATGAACAATAAATTTTAAATTACAAAAAACATACCATGTTAACCTCAAATTTGCTTTATACATATTTAATATCGAGGTCATTAAAAACTATTTACGAAAATATGGTACAAAAATAATCTCATTATAAATTCTAACTATACCTAAATTTTACTGTACGCTCAGAATTTAATATAAAGGGTTTTAAAAACAGAGGAAGTCTTAAAAAATCAAACCTGGCAGTTTTTTCATTCCTTATTTCAATTTCAGCCGTAAGAATGAGTAAAACGTCCGGATATCCATCAATATTAAAATCGGCTACGCTGAGACGCGGGTTAAATTTCCAATGAGTGCCAGGTATGGCATAATCAAAATCAATCATATAAGTGTTAAGTGAAGAATTTCGTTCCCAATCATACATGAAAAGGGGTTCCCAATGTGCTATATAATTGATATATGAAGCTGTATAATATTGGTTAGATTATTAGAAATAATATAATTTAGCCTGAGAAGTATTTAGCCTACTATAGGCAAACAAACAATGTTTCAGGATGTTTCCCACATAGTTTAACAATTTAAAAATTATTATATTGAAGATTTTCTGATACTTGTTTTTTCTAATCAAACTTTGGAAGCCAGAAATAAACATATTTTAAAAAAAATATATTAATAAAACAAAAAATATCAAACTTATTTATATATATAAGAACCATTAAATGCAAACTTAAATAATATTTTTATTTCAAACCCATGAATATTTTGTCATATTTAAATTAGCTTTAAAACATTTTCTACAGCCTAAATGTTTATAAAAGTTTGATAAACTTAAAATTAATTATTTCAAATTCAAAAAAAAAACGTTAAAAATTTTTTTTTTAATTTTTTCTCTTTTGAATTTTTGAAGTCACATAAAAGAGTAAACTTGTTTATTTTGGCTTTTAAATACTAAAAGATTCGTCTATGGATGAATCAAAAAACGGAAAATATATTTGAGATAAAATGTTGTGTTTCATGAAATTAAACTGCTAACAACATTGTCTGAATATTGACCTGTGTTATAATTTGCAACAAAAAGTGAAAAAAATATAAATTACGTTTATCAATCTGATGATCGGGTGGAAGCCAGGTTAAAATGGCCCAATCTTCACACAGTGAAGAAGAGCCCTTTTTAAAAGCAATACAAACCAGACACAAATGTTTCATTTCTCCTGATGCATTGATGTCTGTAAAAAAAGAGTGTCCAGTATAAGTAATTTCAATGTGTTTATTCACTTCTTCATTTGAAATCCAAAACACATTACTAGTGTATATTTCAGCTCTGGTGTATTTGCCATTCTTAATCATACACAATAATAAATTAATTTTTAGCAATTTTATAAACCATTTTTTATAAGCTACTTAAATTATAGCAACTCTTTATAATACCTAACAAAAATTAAATAAAATTACACAATAATAATAATAATAAACTAACCATGTTAATCCACTTTTCATATTGATCTATGTGAGGTTTTGAGCTAAGTGAGGCCACAAAAATATCTTTAAAAAAGGTTACATATAAAAAAAATAACCTGGTACTAAATCCTTATTTAGATCTACAAAGGAATTTGAATTATATTTTGTAAAGGGAGACAAATTTTCAGTTGATACAGGAATTTTTCTAAAAAACTTATTTTCTCTTAATAATTTAGAAACATATTATATTACAAAAATATCCAGTAATATCTGATTTGATCATCATAAGCTTCTGCATATATATCTGGCAACATGTCACCATTAAAACTAATATTTAATTAATTTTATAAAATTACTCAATTATAAGTGGAGAATCTTTTACTGTGTCTATAAATTTTGGACCATCTTAAAGGTTAGTTAAAATTATGTGTACCAAATAATGAGCCATTAAACCAATAGATATTTAGTGAAAAACCAGCAGGGGCTGATTTGTTTGAATTGACAAGCAAAAGATCTTGCAAAGAATCACCATCAAAATCTGCAGGTATGACATTAAATATAGTCTCATTTTCTAGAGCACCCAACGATAGTTCAGGTAGTTTTACAAATCTTTTATTTTGGTTTAGATGAATATTTATACTTTTACCTAACAAAATTAAAAATAATATAAGAAAACCTGTTGCATTTAATACTAACAAGTTAACATTTTTGTCAGAATTAGTATCGGCAAAAGCTGCCAACAAGCCTCTATCATGTAAGCCAAATATGGTTTGTGTGATGTTTACGAATGAACATTTATGTAATACCAGTTTCAGGATCCAAATAAAAATCCCAAACGATACGTTTTCCATATGTTTTCATTTTTATGAATGAATATTTTGTACCTCGGTAGCAATAATAAATGGAAAATTTAAATCCAGCCATTTATAAACTCAAAGATGAACGAAAAATTACAGAAGAGGAATTAAATGAAAAGGTCCGAGATGAATTTGATGCCCGAGAAATATTTGGTATAA